>JAFEMH010005038.1:0-180648 GCA_022495995.1 Adenophora triphylla var. japonica | reverse complement strand
CAACTATACTCCATCCGTCCCACTAAAAATTATGCTTTTATTTTGGACATGAGGATTAAGTTAAAGTGGTAAAGAGTGTAACTTTTAGTGGGACGGAGGAAGTATATGTTGAAGTAAATGTTTTATATTTAAAATTTTCTTTTGGTAGGTGTGATTTGTAGATGTGAACAACTATGTTGTACATGTGTTGAATCGTATGAGAGAACAATGAATGTATTTTTCACCATTAAAGCAGGTACTTAACTATGTCTATGTCTAAAGTTGTATTCTATATAGAAAAAACTGCCAAAATAAAATAAAATTGGGGGCGCTGCCCCGAACCCCCATACATCATTCCTTTGCTCCAAAATTTCTAGCCCCCCTTCGTTAAATTCATGGCTCCGCCATTGCTTTCTCCTATGGTTGGGTCTAATCATCGCTACTTATTTTATGTATTTGAAGTATTTATGTAGGCCATTAAGTTGCTTAGTTCACATCTTAAATCTATATTTAAAATGTGGATAAGGTGTACCTGCAGCAGCTGCAGCTCGAGGCCATATCGTTTGCTGAACATTTGATGCATCAGTTTTCTCACTCCACAAGCAAACTTCTCCGCCAAGAATTAACGCCTGTTCAGAAGGATCATGTATTCCTTCTAGTGGCTCCACACTATAGAAATCATCCCAAAGGAGATTTACGTGATCAAGATACCAATAGCCCTGGTCACTGAAAATGCATCTAAAGCCTTTTGCAACAGCACTTCGACAAACACCACCACGGTACCTGAAAGAATTCACAAGTGGTGTTTATGCACAAACAAGAAATATCTACTACCTCCGTCCCAAAATGAATGTCCAAAAAAATTTCAAATTTTCTCCTGATCAAGAGAAACTTTAAAAAATCTTGGACATTCATTTTGGGACGGAGTAAAAACCATGATTGTGAAACTAGAAAGAGATCTCCAATGAGAATCTAACCAGTTATGCACCACCGTCTGCGGATTGAGTTTTGATGCAAATGTCTCAAAGGTTTCTTCCCTGTGATAAGAAATTTCACTAATTATCTTTTCATATATAAATCCACATTATATCGAGCAAAAGTATTAAGTAGCATGCTAGTTAGCAACACACGTCTGACTCGCAGGAGATCCTCCTTTAATCATTGATCTACTATGAGCCATGAATTTAACTGGATCATTCATTGATAATATACTGAACTAAAGTAAGATAATGACAAATCATAATATCTAAAAGCGGCCACCACTTTAAATTTTAAAGCTATAAAAATATCTAATTATATCTTGCACTTTGAAGATACGTACTGTTAGCACTTGATACATATGATATGTTTCATTTGCACATCCCGGAGCATAAAAACTCTAATCACAAATTTGATCATGAAGTAATCTATTTAATAACCTTCTCAATCTTTATAAACTAGAGAAAACAGAAATCCCTTAGAAGCTAGCTATGCAGATTATCGAAAGGCGTAAATCTACTTAAAATTGGATAAGACATTACCAGTTCACAGGGATCCAGTTTTTCGATACTGCAATTTCTTGAGCTCGAACTACAAAGTATTGATATGCATCCTTAGCAGTCATGTTTTGTTCCCGTAGCCTGCATGTCGAATGTGTAAACAATATGAACATAAAAAACAGGGATCGATAAAGCCTGCAAGTGATCTCAGGTTCAGAGGCAAGTAGATAGACTGATATCAACACTAGGAAACACTAGTGACACCATCTAGGCTTTCAGGATTGTTTTAATTAGAAAGCATCACTATAAATTGACAGAAGATATGTAGAATATCACGTCATCAAGATCCTGGGGAAAGAACATAATTATTTATTGTAAGACATACAAGTGAAGTTCCATGGGAGGACATGAATATACTCATGATATAACATGATGAGTAATATCGACCATTCACTAAAATTCATTTCCCCTACTATCTTCTCCGATAACTTAGAAGGCCTTCCTTCAACTCTAAGATGAATGTTAGGAACCATAGGTGCATCACAGGGGTTCATTCAACACCCAACATTCCAGTTTTCTTCTACCGAGGATGTATCTTTCAAGACAAAAGATACCTAATGGCACCGTGCAGCCTTGATTTTTAAGATTACTATAAAGTAATCACAGCCCTCGTTAAGTTTCAAACATATATTAAGAGGGATGCCTAAGAATTGAAGTTTAGGGTGGGTGAAGTAGAAAGAACATAGGAGCGTCAAGTGGTTGGCAGACACTCGTGAAGTCAAAATTAGCAGCTAAAAATGACTAGAACAAGTGACTGAAAGGAAAAATGCTATGACACATGTAACATAAACTATCTACAAATTTTTTAAGTGAACTTAAAATTATCACATTGATGAGGCAGTAAAGTTGCCTGAATAGGAGATCTAACAAGAGAAAATTGCTTGGGATGGGTTTGCCCATATACAACTTAGATCAATAAGTAAATCAAGTCTGGAAAGAAACTTTTCAACAGAAAAATATTAACAGCCTTGCTAACGAATACCCTTTGTGACTTGGAACTAATTTTTGTAATAAGATGCATTGCACTAGTTCATTTTTAATGGTCATCGGTTTTGACCCAAAAACAATAGATACTTAAAAAGGTCTTTCATGGCACTTGTTAGTAAAGGCTATTTTAATATCCAAGTTTTAGCCCTGCACCACCTAACCAAGAAGCGCTACTTAAGATAGCAAAAAAAAAGAAAAAAACTGCCCAATAAATACAACAAATGAGTTGGACAAGAGATGACTTAAAATGAAAGGTCGAGAGCTATACCATTGTTTTACATGGGGAGTAGAGTTCCAACAACCTGCAAAACGGTGGATGATCCAATACAAAATCCATTTAGCCAATGGGAAAACAAAAAATTACAAAGCAAGAAATCATCCAGCTGTAAGCATAGTAGATAAGATCAGATCCTCTCTAAGACAGCTTAAGCTTTCGGAGCAGTTGACATCTTTAATGAAAGCTAGCAGCATTATGTAATTATCTTACAGAGACAAGCATAGCACAATTCAATCAACATAATTCTACCACACTGTAAGAGGAAAAGAAGGATCTGTTTCTAGCATCGAATCACTAATTCAGTTGGTGTTGTTACTTGTCCATGCTATCTTTGTACAACACTATACCTCAGGTTTTATGATGGCTTATTCTTCTACCATGCTGAGCAAGAAACTCAAGTGTTCTTTGCTTTTTATCGGTAAATGGGAATTAGGTTGGAAAGAAGAAACAACATGATAAGAAGGCAGTCCTACTAACTTGTATTGACTTCATCGCCTCCGAGATGAAAGAGCTGAAATGGAAATATTTGTCTCATGTCTGCAAAACGAATTAAACTCAATAATATCGAGAGGGAAAAAAAGTATATTTACCATTCGCAAAAGCATACAACAGTGCTACAAAAAGAATCTTTGTAGTATAGATCTTTTGAACATAGCAATATTACTCAGTGGAGATAATAGATATGAATGCTTTGTGAAGCAATATCAAAACACATGTAAGCAAGTCTAAAAATCAAGGTGAAACAGAAAGATTGCAGAAAATGCCAGCCACAGACAGGAAAGCTTATTAATGAAGTTTAACCTTCCAAAATGCCAGCTACCAGATCAAAAGTAAAGTTTTTGGAAACATCCAGTGGTTCTCTACAGGAAGCCGACGGCCAAACGTCAGGATATCCAGAACCCCTGCACAGAAGCAGATCAAAAATTCAATATTTATAGCCTGAGGTATGCCATGCAGAATTGCCGCACCAAGATTAATGCCAGAAACTGAAGCAAGACAGATTAAGAAAGTAGTGGCCTGGACTTGCAGTCCAGTTTTGTGTTTCCATTACAATGTGCTTGCCATGACTGGTCATTGAGTAACACTCTTATTAACCTATTGTGCCGCTCAAATGCATCCTGGTTTCGTATATTCTAAGGCCTAAACTGCAGCCACTGTGAGAGACAAATGTAGGAGGGAAACAAACAAATTACTGTGGAGAACCATTTCCGAATTGATAATTGCAATGTGAAACTGTAAATTTAAGGTTCCATGGTAACTAATATGAGAAGATTAATGAAGGCTTTGTAGCGCAAGATCACTAATTGCACAAGTTTCATCATTCTGTATTTATTTTCTCCACTTCTACTATGCCGGTATAAACATGTGACAAACAACATAAAAGATACCATTTTAATTGTTCTTAGATTCGATATATTTACAAGGCTTATATGCACATTAAGACTCCCATGTGCAACGTATATAAGGAAAAAGAGAGTCCGATCAAGGAGAAGCTTCTAAACATTATTTCCTAATCTCTAGGAGCTGTGCTTTTTATTGATCAAAATTTAAGTGCCGGCTTGAAGGTTTTTCGGAATGCTTTATTTAAAAATAAATGAAGTGCTAATTCCTCTGTTGCTAATCATTTACTAGCTGCACATCGTAGCGACCTTTCCATTAATTTCTGTGAAAACGGATATGAACATTTCTGGGAAAATAATAAGCTGAAAAAATAAACCAAGAACATAAAGAAAAGATAACAGCCATAAGTCCAAATATTCTTTACCATGACTCCGCATGACCAGGAACGTCAATTTCTGCCATGACATTGATACCTGTCACAAAGGATTCAATATAATCAACAAGAGAATCAAGCACCGACACAAAAATATGATTATATATGTCTGTGCATGTGTGTGCGCGTGTGTGAGAGAGAGAGAGACGAGCTAAAAAGAAGCAAATGGCTTATTGAAGAATTTGTAAGAAAGATACATATACATACCTCTCACTTTGGCAAAACTTTAAAAGATACCATATCAGCGAGACATGAAACAGGGGAATCACTATTAGTAATTAATTAAAAAATGAAGACACAAGAAGTAAACAATGACAAAGAAATCCAAGAACATGAATTTAGCTAATCTTCGAGACAAAGTGCCGCGCTCCTTGTCACACACACACACACAAACACATACAGATCTATGGGTATATGTTCATACCAAGTAAATCAAGTGAAGACATTTATTAGTAGGCTTAAGGACTTCCAAAATGGAAAGAAATCAATGGCATAGTTAACTTGGATTGGCTTCCGAAGCCTCAACTGGATTCGTGCGGCCACTTCACTGATTATCATGAATAAGAGCACAGACGGATGGTTTAAACCCCATGATCAGACTATAATAAACCCTTCTTTCACAGAGAAATACAACGGTAGACTGAATATTGGCCGCAAAATATTAAGTTCTTAATCTCCTACAGTGACACACTATGTTCTTTTCAGAATAATAAAGAGTCATAACTAGCCTTGTTGCATTCCAACCGAAAAGAGAAGAAAAAGGAAGGACCTACAGTGCAATCACATCATAACAAGGGAAATGAGGGAGAAAATCCTGTCAACATAATTTCAGACATGTTACCAAGTCCCTTGCATATCTATATAGTATATACATATAGACATACACACACATCTACTCAGGCACGCCAACTCTTGTTGCTCATTTCTTCAACAAATCCCAAATGTAACTGAGCACATTGAGTTTCTTCAATGTAGAAACCGTATTATGCACTGAAACATTTAAACTTCCTGACATCCAAAAAGCGCTGGCTGGTTCCATTAGAATTCGTATTAAATTATATACACTTTGAATCAGAAGCCATTAGAATTCGTATTAAATTATATACACTTTGAATCAGAAGGGAAGAAATTATGTTCTTTTCACCCATATGCAAGCCATTAATACTTTTGCAAAACATCTAACATTATCAAAAGCGTTCAAAGATCACAAAATTGTCATAGCAGATGGATATAGAGATCTTACTTAACTATTTCACGAGCATCCTCAACAGTATATCGCTCCCACTTTGAATATGCCCCTTTCCACAATAATGGATATGTAGGTACTTCTAGAGGAAATGACTCCTCATCTATGATGTGCCAGTGAAGGACATTCTACTGAATGCAATTTCAGAATCAAAAGTAAGTGAAATATCGTCAGGTGAAATGAGGAAACGTAAACCAGGCAAGTGCATGTAATGAATTTCAATTATGAAATACAATTATGATGAAAATGGAAAGAAGCATATCTTACAAGCTTAGCATATGACATCGATTCAATTACTTGCTTGATTACTTCAACTGGATAATAGTGCCTTGAAGTATCTGCAGAATAAAGATAACACCATATCATGAGAGTCCAACTTAGAATGACTACATATCAGCTATAAGTGTAAATGCTCTTTAACTTCGATCAAGATCAATATACAAATCTACAAACACATTGAGGTTTACCAAGCATAAGCCCACGAAATGGAAATCTTGGCCTGTCTCTGATATACCATGGGGTCTTGTATATCTTTACAGTTTTAGTTCCATAATCGAACTGACATAATTGACTAAACGTCTGCAAAAAAAAAAAAGGTACTGAAACGGTTGAGAAGAGAGAATGCACAATATTGGATAATGGTTGAAAGGGTAATAATATTACTGCCACAACTCTAAAATCAGACATGTGCTCTAGAAACCATAAAGGTAAAGATGCCATATTCTGCCTTTAACCTGATGAAGGAAGTGCATCAATCCCTCAACTCTCAAATGAAGAGGTATGGTTTGAACTTTTTTCGACAATTCAAATGTTTTCCAAATATAAGGAATTTTAATGAGTACGCACTTGATATCTGAAGAACTTTTAAACAAATATTCTAGTACTTTCAGTCCAGTTTAAAGGGTTAATTTTTTTCCTAAAACTAAACTTATATAATTATGTAAGTCACAAATCAACTACTCAACAAAATTGTCAAGTTGACAAGAAAGTCGATATGCACCTCTTCAACTCTGCAAATTCACATGTCACCAGAAACGAGGTGATTAAATGCTTCCTATGGAAAATCATGAGCTAGAAATTCCTGCTACAAGAACGTCACGAGCAAGTAAGCTAAGCATTTGCGAGAGGGTGTCTAAATTCCAGACCATCAAAAATAGTGTTTCATGTGTACCCTGAACACTAAAGATAAAAAGAGCTGAAAACAGGTATCCAACTGGTCCTGTTTTCAGTCTCTAGGAACGGCCATCATTTACGAAGACAAAGAAATAATCGCTCATATGCTCCGGCACAACTGAACTCAACTACGTCTACTATTTATACTAAAAAAATGAGAGGAAAAAATGCTGACAAACTTAAAATCCAACAGGTAATGATTGTTACTAATTTCTCCTCTCTCCCTTGTTTTCAGCAGTCACCCTGACAGCCGTCAACTAGTCAACTACAATATGAACGCGCACATCAATATGTATGTAGATACTTTGGCACTGTAGAAGCTTGCTACTTTTTTCATTCAATTCTACCACAAATTTGATCTTTTTATCCTAGTTAAATCAGCATACTGAAGCTCTGAATCTGAAGGTGCGTGCAAAGAAAAAATTAAAATTCTTGCTGGCTTATTATGAACTAGAACCACATCTGAAATGACCCCCTCCCCCCCACCATAAAAAGGATAGATGCTTCTTTTCCGCCTATATAGATGTATGTGTGTATGTGTGTGTGTGGCACATATGAAATGTGCCATATATATATCTGGCACGATAATACTTCTTCATGAAATAGTTATATGGTACACAAATAATCAAAAAAGAGGGAATGTTAAGTAATTTTATATGTACAGACTTAAACAGATGTAGTATATCATGCATTCTAAGCCGGCGAAGCAGCAAGACACCCAGTGGCGAGGCTACCTTATGCCTACGGGGGTCACTCGATCCCTTTGATTTTTGGAAAATGTCAAATTTAGTAACTACAATATTTTAAAAGGCATACTTAAAATACTAAATTTGTCAATTTTGACCCCCTTATCTTGTGGTAAAATCTGTATTATAATATCATTTTGACCCCCTTAGTACCAAATTTTAATATGATAAGTATAATTTTTATTCCTTGAGCAATCTTGATCCCCTTCGGAAAAAATTCTGACTTTGCCACTGAAGACACCCATGCACAACCATGACATTAAACAAGTAAAACAGTATACGTTACATTCAAACTTAAGACATAAGCTTGAATCTCATTTATTTCCATACCTCTAATCCATGCAATGCACCAAAAACTGTATTTGCCTGCACGAAACAGAATACCAATAAAACTTATGCATGAGATATCCAAAGCATAAAGCTAAAGAACATGCAAACATGAAATTGAATATCACACAAGGTGCTCTATTATAACTAACAGAAACTTACAAGCAGTGCTCAAAAACAGTGGTTCCGAAGAAAATAAAAGAGTAATACTCAAAAGAATAAGACGGTACTCTACAATACTCATATTACCTCGATTGCTTATGCTAACCAAAACTTAACATGTCGATTAGAAATGAACTAATGAAAACCTATGTTCCAGAAATAAATAAAAAAGGAAAAAGAACAATAGCCAATAGAGTAGAAGTTAGTATAACACGATAAGATAGAGAAAGAGGGACCAAGATGTGAGAGGAACAAGGCGCTAGTATTAGGGAAAGACCATGGATCATAGTCCAGCCTATGGCAAAGCTTGGTGCAAACCAACATTTTTTAAGGTCACATGCATGTATATTTTAGCTTTTAGATATCGGGAAAAAAAGAACTTTTGATGCTCACTGAGGAACAACTTACATTTGTAAGTCCACCAAGGATAGTTCTATGTAGACCCAAAATAATATCCCCTAATTTGACTCTAGACTGATAATCAATCCTAATTCGATTCTGTACTTGTAGATCAAGGTGTGATGGTCATGCAAATGCACAAATATTTACCCGAAGTTGTGATGATTATTTTGTACTACCTCAAATAAGTAGTATTAAATTTGATGGGAAAAAAATGTATGTGAATTTACCATGATAGTAACGCCGCTAACAATGGAAACATATTTTGTCCGGACAACAATCAACTCATAGCTCTCATCCACACCAAGTTGAAGCTGCACAACAAAAAATCAATCAAAATAAATAAATAAATAATAATAAGAGCAATCAAAACATAACCAAATTATTGACCTGTAACAACACGAGCTCAAACCCAACAAAAATAAATTAAATAAATAATCAAACCTCTTCATTATCTGAAGAAACGATTACACGCAAGTGATTAACATCAAACACACGATTAACTGAAGCAGCAGAATCATGCTTGAAAATGATGGACTTATATCTCTCAAACGCGTTCCTTACAATCGAAGAATCGCGATTGTTACCGACGGATAGTGAAAGGAAGAGATCGGGGTCGACGGAGAGAGTGTCGTGGCCGAATGTGTAGTCGGAGGGGAGAGGCCATAGGTATACGAGAGAATCGTCTCGTGACTCTCGTCTTGAGGTTGAATTGTGACGCATAATTCGGGATTCGGTTGTTGGGAAGAAGATGGTAATGATGAAGATGAATGTGGTGAAGAAGATTAGTAAATTAGGGTTTGAATTTAGGAAATTGATTGACATTTTGGGGAGGGGAGGGCTTTGATTCACAGTGGTTGACGAGTACAGTACTTGAGCAGAGAGTTTAGGTGGGAGGTTAGAAGGAGAGAGAAAGTCAACGAAAATGGGTGGTTTTCCATATGGCCAAATGCTCATTTGCTCACATAAATTTTTATTTTTTTCCAATTTGCTCACTCATACTCCCACCGTTCCATCCGACTTAGGACATTCACTTTCGACACAGAGATTAAGGAATACTATTATAATATTAGGAAAGAGAATGAGTGGAGGATGTGTTGTGAGTGTGAAAAATTAAATAGGAGAGAGAATAAGTGGGATAAATAGTGATGGAATTATTGTTGTGAGTATGACAAGTGGGTCCATTTAATATAAAAGTAATATAAACTTTCCATTTTGGGACGTCCTAAGTTGAGTGGGACGCCCAAAATGGCAAAACGTCCTAAGTCGGACGGGACGGAGGGAGTATAATTTTTGTTTCAATAATTTTTGTTTCAATGTCCTCGTCAAATTACATAATTTTTCCAAAACTCTCACTCCCTTTACGAAGTCGTTAGTTTTTTAACCGATTTAGGTCACGTGCAGTCACGTGACTAACCTCAGTTAAAAACTTAACAAACCAAAAAGAAGTATTAAAAATATATACTCCCTCCGTCCCACACCTACGTCCACATTTTGCCATTTTGAACGTCTCAAACCTACATATGCACATTTTCTAAAATGGAAAGAAATCTTTACTATTTCCTCCACTCATTCTCTCTTCTACATTATTTTAATACTCACAACACCATTATAATTTATTATTCCCTCCACTCATTCTCTCTCCTATTTTACTTTGAGTGAGTCTCCTGTGAGAACATACCTATCCGTCTCATGGATGAGACGGGTCGGTATGACCCGAATCCTGGACCCATAACCCGACTTATAAATACTTCGACCTAACGAAAACACACACAAACACATAGTAAAAGGTGATCGCTAATCTACACACACAAACACGCACTGAAAATCAGAGGTCGCCGGAGGGATACGATTCCGGAGACTGAACCTAAAAATCCAGATCGAAGGTCGCCGGAGTCGATTATTCAACAACAACAACTCAGATCTAGCAAAATCAGAACAAAATCCAGATCTAAAATTTTCAGATCTCGTCTCGCCGAAGGTTAATGGAGAACGAATTACAACAACAGCAACCTAATGACGGTAAAATTGTTACTAGAAACTAGATTTCACATTATTTAACATGAATTTTGATATGAATTTGCATAACATTACACACACACACATGAAACTTTATGATCTATTACGATTATGTTTAACAAGTATTACTTCAATAATTTAGAAGAACATTATTTACTCGTCAATAAGTAAGTATTACATTAGCTAATTTCAACTATTACACATGCAGCTTGATTTTACATTTTCATATATTAAGTATTACATTAGCTAACTTCAACTATTACACATGCAATTGATTTTACATTTTCATATATTAAGTATTACACTATCAATTAGTAAGTATTATATTATCCATTACTAAGTATTACATTAGCTAATTTCAACTATTACACATGCATTGATTTTACATTTTCATATATTAAGTATTACATTAGCTAATTTCAACTATTACACATGCAAAGCTTGATTTTACATTTTCATATATTAAGTATTACACTATCGATTAGTAAGTATTATATTATCCATTACTAAGTATTACATTAGCTAATTTCAACTATTACACATGAAGTTGATTTTATATTTTCATATATTAAGTATTACAATATCAATTAGTAAGTATTACATTAGCTAGCTTCAACTATTACAATAGTTTTCATCAACTATTACCTTTTCATGTATTAAGTATTACACTATTTGATGATGGATCAGTTTACAAACCAAATTGGGGACTACAAGACTATGCTGAAGAAACATTCAAAGAAAATGAAATAATAATTGAAGAAGAACGTAATGATACGTAATCAAACATGAGTGGATCTCTATTTGGTTTTACAAAGAAAGACAATTGATGAAATGTATGACTTGTATTGTCAACATGCTAAGGAAATAGGTTTTGGTGTAAGAAAGTCAACTGCAAGATGTCGAGGAGATGGAGTTGTACTACACAAATATTTCATTTGTTCTAGTGCTGGATCTCGAGTAGAAGGGCTTGATGATAATGAAATTAAAAAGCGAAAGACTCATATAACACGCACACAATGTAAAGCTTTATTAAAAGTAAAGCTTTTAGAAGATGAAGGACATTATGTGGTCGATAGACATATTTTGGAGCATAATCATCAGTTGACAAGGAAAAAGTGGTCCAAGTATTATAGATGTGAGAGAAGTATTACTGAGGATAAAGGTAAAGTAATAGAAGATATGGTTTCTTCTGGTATAAGAGCAATGGACTCCTACCGTTATATGTCATATGAAGCTGGTGGAGATGACATTCTTGGTCACACTAAAAAGGACCATTTGAATTATGTCAATAGATTGAAACTAAAAGAAAGAGGGAGTGGAGATGCACGTACACTTGTTGAGATGTTGTATAAACAACAATCCGAAGAAACCGATTTTTCTTTAGAGTAATGTTGGATGATGAAGGTAGATTAAGTAGTGTGTTTTGGAGAGATTCAATGATGAAAGAGGATTATGATATTTATGGTGATGTGGTTGTCTTTGACACAACATATAGTACAAACAAATATGGTTTGATTTGTGCTCCAATAGTTGGGTTAAACAATCATTGCAAAAACATTATGTTTGGGGTTGCATTCTTGGCAAATGAAGAAACAAAATCATTTGAATGGTTGTTTGAAATATTCAAGAAAGCAATGGGAAGCAAGTGCCCTGGTGACAATATTCACCGATCAGATCAAGCAATTACAAATGCTATAGCAACGGTAAGCATTTTTATATTCATTATATTTAAGTATTACATTAACCGTATGATACTATTATAATTAGGTACATTAACTATTACTTTTTGTTTAACAAGTTCTATTACACATTCTACAAAAATGCTACATTAATAAATACTCTTTATTACCTTTACAGTGCATTCCCTAATACAAAACACAGATTGTGCCAATGGCATTTGTATCAAAATGCCATAAAAATTTTGGACGTTTGAAGAGCGATGATGTCTTCAAGGACGAGTTCGAAAAATGTATGTCGGGTTGTAATGATGAAGCCGAATTTGAAGAATGTTGGAATGAAATGATTAATAAGTATCGCCTACAAAACGAAACGTGGTTTAAAAGATTGTATGCTTTGAAGGATAAATGGTGCACGGCCTTGAACAAAGATTACTTTTCACTGGTATACTTTCATCACAACGCAATGAGGTTACAAATAGTGCAATGGGGAGCAATGTGAAAAAAACAACTAGCCTTGTAGAATTTCATTCAATTTTTAAAAGTATATTGGAAAATTGGAGGAAGACAGAAGAACAAGATGAATTCAAAGCGCAAGATCAATTCCAAAGTCTACACTTCTATTAATCGGGATTGCTTAAGCACGCTTCAGTAGGTATACACTTTATCTCGTCTTTCACCGATTTGAAAAAGAATTCATGCTAGCACTTACAAGGAAATGTACTCTTATGGATGTTGATGAACCGCCGCAAACTTATGAGATTTGTGGACTTGATGGTTCTGGACATACAAGATATGTCATGATGGATCCAAAAACTGACTTTGTGAGTTGCAATTGTAGAAAATTTGAAGAATGTGGTATTTTGTGTAGGCATATATTGAAAGTCATCTATCATAATGATCGTATAAAGATACCGTAAAAGTATATACCGAAAAGATGGACAAAATTAGCAAAATCATCAGTTTGGGATAAATTCCACACCTTGGAAAATTTTGACAGAATAGCAGCTTGATTCAATGGCGGCATGAAATGTCAAGAAAGTTCTATAATCTATTTTTGAAGTGCCAAGACAAATGACGCAAAGAAGAAAAAAAGTTGATGACACTTACGAAGATCTATGCGTTGCTCTTTCTTCATTGACCAATAGAGAAGAACAAGAAGAAACTTCAGTGTTCACATGTTTCATCTACATCAAATGTAACACTAGATCCACTGCTCACTACTAAAGGAAGGAAGAAAAGGATAAAAGGTGCTATCGAAAAGGAGGAAAAAAGAGTACGTAAGCCCATGTTAATGTAAGTGATCACCAAGGGAATTTGGTTCAAAAACACCAAATGTTAGATTGTTTTAGAATTAATATTACAAATGTTACTTTTTTCTCGTATTAAGTATTAGAATTAAGTATTACATTATCAATTAGTAAGTATTACATTAGCTAGCTTCAACTATTACAATAGTTTTCATCAACTATTACCTTTTCATGTATTAAGTATTACATTATCAATAAGTAAGTATTACATTAGCTAATTTCAACTATTACACATGCAGTTGATTTTACATTTTCATATATTAAGTATTACATTAGCTAACTTCAACTATTACACATGCAATTGATTTTACATTTTCATATATTAAGTATTACACTATCAATTAGTAAGTATTATATTATCCATTACTAAGTATTACATTAGCTAATTTCAACTATTACACATGCAGCTTGATTTTACATTTTCATATATTAAGAATTACATTAGCTAATTTCAACTATTACACATGCGTTGATTTTACATTTTCATATATTAAGTATTACACTATCGATTAGTAAGTATTATATTATCCATTACTAAGTATTACATTAGCTAATTTCAACTATTACACATGAAGTTGATTTTATATTTTCATATATTAAGTATTACATTATCAACTATTACCTTTTCATGTATTAAGTATTACACTATCAATTAGTAAGTATTACATTAGCTAATTTCAACTATTACACATGCAGTTGATTTTACTTTTTCATATATTAAGTATTACATTAGCTAACTTCAACTATTACATTAGTTTTTATCAACTATTACACATGCAGTTAATATTACCTTTACCTCGTTATGCACCAAAAACAATAAAAACTTATACTTCGTAACAAAAATATTTTCAAGTGATTACTACCAATATTTACATTAATTACTAGTGAAAATTGAAAAGTACATAACATTGTTTGAACCAAAATAAAAAAAAACCTACCATTGTTTCAAACGTGCCCATATTCCCACAAGACTTAAACATATAACATTGTTTAAACAACACAACTATTTCTTCAAAAATATACATATCCCCATGAAAACATAAACATAAAAAATTGTTTCAACAAACACATCTATTTCTTCAACTTTTCTTTCTTCTTCAAATCTCCAAAGATTTTTCTTCTTTTCTTCCAGCTTTAAACTTCAATTGGGCTTTGTTTTTACAAAATTCAACAACATTACCCAACAAAATTTCTTTGACATTATTGATTGGATGAAGAACAACTTTCATTAAGTACTTCGCCCTGAGAAGTCTTCTCACATTACCCTTCAAAACAAAAACAGAAAGTATAAAAAATTTAAAAAACTGAACAGTAATGCTCTAATAAACATGTTGTACTAATTAAAAAGTAACGAAGTAATACCTTGCTAATATCATCATCACTCGATACATTTTCTCCATCAAAAATTCCATATTGTACATCAGAAATATACCACAGTCATTTCCATCTGAGTTGTTCTGCCCGTTTAACTTCAAAAATTCAATGGTATACTTCGCCACTTGCCCGGCCTTGGGATGATTAATATCACGAACAAATTTTACCAACAACTTGTGCTAATCATAATAAAAAAAACACTATTAAACAGATAATATACAAAAAAAAAAAAAAACAACCACTACATAATTTAAAAGTACATACCACTGTTTTTGCAATATTTTGATATATTTTCTGAATTTCCGGCTCAAACAAAATTCTGTCATCATAATCTCGATTATCAATGACTTGAACCTTGCCCAAATTGAAATTCAAAACAATACAATAGTAGTGCTCTCGGATGTTAATCGGAACAAATATCTACAATACAAATAAGAAAACATTGGAAGTTTTATTATAAAGTAAATAAAAAAAACTGAAAAAATGAAAAGTATAACTATATTAACAAAGGTACTAACCATTTCAGCCATCTTCGCATCCACATTAACAATTTTAAGAGATTGCTTGAAAGAATCTCTTACATTCGACTCCATTTTAGAAACATCAATTCCCACGCTACCATAATAAGGTCCAAGTAGGCCTTTCAAAAATAATATATAAACTATTATTAGTTAAACAAAAAACAATATTACTTTACAAGGGTAGTACTATTACTTATAGCAATACCAACTATTACTTAAACATATGAGAAGTATTACTCAAAATGAAAACTGTTTTAAAACTATTATTAGTTAAATAAAAAATAACACTATTACTTCACAAGTGTAGTACTATTACTTATAGCAATACCAACTATTACTTAAACAAATGAGAAGTATTACTCAAAATGAAAACAGTTCCTAAAACTATTATTAGTTAAAAAAAAATAACACTATTACTTCACAAGTGTAGTAGTATTACTTATAGGAATACCAACTATTACTTAAACAAATGAGAAGAATTACTCAAAATTAAAACAGTTCCTAAAACTATTATTAGTTAAAAAAAAAATAACACTATTACTTCATAAGTGTAGTACTATTACTTATAGCAATACCAACTATTACTTAAACAAATGAGAATTATTACTCAAAATGAAAACAGTTGATAAAACAATTATTTACTTACACAATGCGACAGATTTAAGAATACCCGTTTCCCATCCTTCTGTTCTTTGTTTAAGATAACAGTCCAAGCATCGATGATATTACAAAACACCCATCTCTTCATGTTCATAGAAATTAAATCTTTCTTGAATACATAACATGGGAATTCATCAGCATCTTGAAGCATGAACATCACCATTTCCCTGAATAAAAATAAAAATAAAAATAATACATTAGTATTTCAATTTAAAAACAAAAATATAATTAGAGAAATAGTAATTAAACTTACCCATCATAGAAATCATCAACATCAAACATACAAAAATCAATAATTTGTTTCTCTCTCAAATCACTATTCACAAAAATCTTTTGTTTTGGGTCATAAAACTTGAAACAAAATCAGTCCTTTCAAAGAATGACACAAGTAGAAAGTGTCAAAGGATCATAAAATCCGTTTGGACGATCACACTTTTCAACAGATTTGATGGCTTCCCGTATGGATTCATCTACCTCACCAGACAAACCAATATTTACTGTCTGATCATCATCAAAAATATTGAATTTTGCCTGAACAGGAGTGTTAACTTTTGAGGACGAAAGCAGCTCAAAATTCGGCATATCATCACTCATCTTCATCATTTGATTCATTCTCTCACAAGCAAAGATCTATAATCTTCGTAACTTCTTCATTACTCCAAAACCTATCTTCTTCTTGAGAATCAGATAGTGCACTTGGTGAACCTTAGGAACATTGTCCTTCAAACCCTTCAAACTCGTGCATATAATGATCAAAAACTATACCCATGTCTCTCTTCATCAAAGATAAAAATTTCATGAAAATTCTGAAAATTAAGAGTAATAATTAGAAACATATAATATAATATATAACTATATATAATGTAATAGATGAAATAAATAATATAATCCATAAACAACATGAAATAATATATTATTTTAGAAGTACAGTACTATTACTTATATCAATACCAACTATTACTTAAACAAATGAGAAGTGTTACTCAAAATGAAAACAGCTCCTAAAACTATTATTAGTTAAAAAACAAAATAACCCTATTACTTCACAAGTGTAGTACTATTACTTATAGCAATAACAACTATTACTTAAACAAATGAGAAGTATTACTCAAAATGAAAACTGCTCCTAAAACTATTATTAGTTAAAAAAAATAACACTATTACTTCACAAGTGTAGTACTATTACTTATAGCAATACCAACTATTACTTAAAACAAATCAGAAGTATTACTTAAAATGAAAACATTTCCTAAAACTATTATTAGTTAAAAAAAATAACACTATTACTTCACAAGTGTAGTACTATTACTTTTAGCAATACCAACTATTACTTAAACAAATCAAGTATTACTCAAAATGAAAACTGTTTTAAAACACTATTACTTCACAAGTGTAGTACTATTACTTATAGCAATACCAACTATTACTTAAACAAATGAGAAGTATTACTCAAAATGAAAACAGCTTCCTAAAACTATTATTAGTTAAAAATAATGTAATCCATAAACAACATGAAATAATATATGGCAATACATAAAGTAATATAAAAAATAATACTTACATCCTTTGCAGACTTTTTGATGTCTTCATTTGTTTGAAGACCTTTTGGAATACCAAATTTAATATATCTTCCATCTATTTCTTCAACTTCTTCGTACAAACCCACACCCTCACTGTTTATTTCGTCAACAATATTTTGAACAAAATCATCATTTCTAACTCCAACCTCAGGAGCAATGTCCTCCTTTTCCTTCTTCTCTCGTCTCACAAATAACCACTTTTTTTTTGTAATAGGATATACATCCTTCACCCAACCCATTACCAAACGAACTCTCGATTTTTTTTCTTCCAAAACTCTTTCCATGATTTTTTCATCGGTCCAATGCTTTATAAGAGGGAGTGTAGTTGGCGAAACCGTACCCCTCCAATTCAATCGATGTAGATAAATTACAAGAAACGCCAACAAACAAACCTCTAAGATGAATTTTCGACTCAAATATGGTACTTATGGATGGAATTGCATAGCTTATTAAAACAATAAGCCGACCAATCATATTTCCCAATATTCGAACATCCAACAAAGTCTTCAACAGGGCAACACAACAAAGGTAATTACCCCTTGGCACGAAGAAACTAGACAAGCAATACAATGCAAACAAAATCTTAAAATTGTCTCCAGACCGACCAAAGAATAATGTAAGTCAAAATATTTCTTAAATCTTTCACAAGACTCTTCACAAGAAGACCATACTCATTTTTAAATCGAGTAAAAGCCTCAGGTTGCTCATCATTCCGCTTGTATGAAACAACTTTAAAACCACTCGATGGGTAATTGAAAACATCGCAATAATCCTCGGCGCTAATTGAATAAACTCACCATTAGAAGCATCGAGAATCCTAGAAACACCATTAAACCTATCAACCATCCACTTAGCAATAGAGAGATTACGTACTTCACCTTCATATCAAGAAGTCCTCCAAAACCCATACTAATAACAACTAACTTTTGATCGAATTAAATGTTTTCACCATTTCAGCTTATCCCCAAGCTAACACTCTTAGAAACAAATGGTGGCCTATAAAAAAAAAAAAGTTAATACTTGATTAAACTGAAATTAATACTCTAAGCATTATCAACTATTACTTATATAAAAACTGATATTACATTATGAAACAATATATATTACTAATAAGAATTATCAACTATTACTTATTTATAAAACTAATATTATATTATGAAGCAGTATCTATTACTTATATAATGTAATAGATGAAATAAATAATGTAATCCATAAACACTTTGTTCAAGATCTAGAAATTCATCAATTACTAGTACGTGGCATTGTAATCCAAGGTTATCCCACACTTCCATCGAAGTGCCCGTGGGAAGTTTTTGGTGTCCAAACCCCATATACTAAGTAATACTTATAGCAATACCAACTATTACTTAAACAAATGAGAAGTGTTACTCAAAATGAAAACAGTTCCTAAAACTATTATTAGTTAAAAAACAAAAAAATAACACTATTACTTCACAAGTGTAGTACTATTACTTCACAAGTGTAGTACTATTACTTATAGCAATACCAACTATTACTTAAACAAATGAGAAGTATTACTCAAAATGAAAACTGTTTTAAAACTATTAATAGTTAAAAATAAAATAACACTATTACTTCACAAGTGTAGTACTATTACTTATAGCAATACCAACTATTACTTAAACAAATGAGCAGTATTACTCAAAATTAAAACTGTTTTAAAACTATTATTAGTTAAACAAAAAAAAAAAACAATATTACTTTACAAGGGTAATACTATTACTTATAGCAATACCAACTATTACTTAAACATATGAGAAATATTACTTAAGGACAAAAACTATTACTTATATCAAGCACCAACTATTATTTAAACATATGAAATAACATAACAAATATTACTCATTACTAACCTCTCGTATTTAATTTTCTTCAAATCACTTCCTTCCAAATAAACAACAAGCTCTTTTGAACCCTTTTCCAACTTCACTTCGGATGGTACAATTTGTTCCTTCATATCCTTCTCCTTCAAAGAAACAACCTTTTTCTTCAACTCTTTATCCTTTTTACCATCAACATTCTTCATAATTTTTCCAACAACATCTTTTGCTTTTGGAGAATATCTAGCAACAACAGCTTCTTCGAATATCCTTTTCCTTTGTCTCCTTTTCAACCTCCACAATTTTTTCAATACAAACTTTTGATGAAGATCTGGTTAAAACATTTGTGGTATTTTTCTCTTCATCCAACTTGTTTTTGTCACCTTTGTTCCCAATCCGACGTTTCGTCGCTTGTTTAATACGAACAACTCTACCATCTTCTTTTTCAACCTCGTTTCTCTTCAATAACAATAGCCTTCATCAATACCTACTTTAAACAAAGTTGATAAACAACCAAAGATCTTTCTAATGAGGTATTTTTATCATCATCTAAGAACCGTAATCAACCAAGCCTTTATCAATCGGAGTAATCGGACTTGATGGATCGAATCGAGCTAATAACAAGAGAAACTGGACTTGATGGATTGATCCGCTTTCTTCTCAAAGAAGATGAAATCCTTGATGATCTCCTCTCGCCCTTTCCTAAACTCTTTAATGTTACTCTTCATTCTATATCCATTAAAAAACAACAAAACAAAATTTTAGTACTCAAAAACAATACATTAAAAAATATATAACTATTTATAATGATTGTCAACACTATTACATTATATTATTCTGACTATTACACAATCATATGAACACCTATAAACCAACTATTACATATTATGTATATTAAACAATGTAAAATATTACTCAAAATAACACTATTACTTCAAAAGTATAGTACTATTACTTATATCAATACCAACTATTACTTAAAGAAATGAGAAGTATTACTCAAAAGCTATCTTATTCTGACTATTACACAATCATATAAACACCTATAAACAATCTATTACTTTATGCCAACAATATAACATTATCATATTCTAACTATTACAGGACAAAACTCAGACACCAAACATATATATATATATAAAAAAAAAAAAAAAAAAAAAAACAAAATGTAACAAAAACAAACAACATATAGTATAACCCTAGAAAATAACCAAAACAAAAAAACAAAACAACAAAAAATGAACCAAAACAAAGAACAACAATAGAAAAATACAAAATAAACAACATGCATTATAACAAATTTCATATAAAAACACAATAAAATATGAAAACCACAAAAAGTACAACAAAACAACAACATCTCTAAACCCTAGAAATGAACAATGTTACAGTAATCGACTTGAAAATAATAGCAAAAAGACAAAATCAAAGCATAAAATGCAAGAGTCGCACTTAAAATCAAACAAAAATGATGTACAAAACGACATGAAATTTGAAAAAAAATTTGGGGAAAATGTTACATAAACTTCGAACAAAAAGCTAATGTAACTCTACAAAAAGCTTTTAAGGAAGAAAATCGACTTGAAAGGAGTTACCTAACAGTTAAACGACGGTGAACGACGGTTGACGGTTGACGGTGAACGACGGAGAGAGAGAGATGATCGCTGAAGCTTCTCGAACACTGCTTAACTTTTTTACTGTGTGTATTGTGTGTTTTTGGGCCGGGTAGGTCTATTTATATTCCGGGTGCTGGGTCGGGTGATGGAGCGGGTTTCGGGTCGAAATAACCCGTCTCATGGATGAGACGGGTATCCCCGTTCTCACCCAAGTTTTTGTCTTTTACTTTTACACTCACAACACTTTCTCCATTATTCACTTTCTTAATTTACGTGCAAAAGTCAAAGTGTGCACATAGGTCTGGGACGAAGGGAGTATATATTTTAGAAAAATTATAAAAGTATCATCGTAAAAATAAAAACAAAATAAAAGTTTTCTAGTTTAGTAATAAAAGAAAAATATCAAATAAGTTATTTTAACCTGAAAATGAATATTTATTCAATTAAAAAAAATCATTTAATATGAACATATGATGTCGATAAAAAATTGGAAGTATCGTTTTACAAAATATGTTTTAAATTGAAAATAAACATTTATTCTTGAATGTTAAAAATGAAAAAAAAAATTACTATTACGTTTGTTGGCTTATTTATATTGATTATGGCCAAATATATTTTATAGAGCGATCTTAGATATTAAGGGCTAGTCTGGTGCACAGTTTTATAAACTGAGAGTTTTTAAAATGGAGCTTATTTCTGGACGCTATAATTTTGAGCGGCCAAAATGTCCCCAACTTTTTAAAATTCAACCGTCTAAAACTCTTGACTAACACGCTTAATAAAAAAAAACTGAGTTTTTTTATCTCCGTTTTAACAAAAACGCTCGACAAGACAGGCCTTAAGATTGACTTCACATTCACCTCTGGTTATTTTCATTGTTGGTGTGTAAATTTGTTAAATTTAACTAAAACATATAAATTGGGGGAGTGGAGTAATTGTAGGATGGCAACAATTGATGTGGATAGATAAATATGTGATTAAAGTAGAAAAATATGTCATGTGAAGATATCAAGTGTTCAAAGATGATGTCAATGCTTGTTGTTTTAGCCATAGTATCTATACTATACTTAAATACTATACTTAAAGGAAGCAAGTGATAAATAGTTCATCAAACAAGGCTAATTTCGTCCATTTGTAATAACCATTAAAGGGCAAATATGTATTTCCATTATTTGTCTATTATGTCCTCACTTCTTATATCATACCTGTATTGGAAGATGAAAGAAATGAGGGCATATGCGTAAATAGATAGGATGGCAGGAAATTTGTAGTTGCATTTGTCCAACAACGCCAGTTGGCGAATTTTTTTTCCTTTTTCTATTTGATTTACACCAGTAAGAAGTGGAGCAATGTGTTTGAAATTTGAACTATGGAGGTTAAAAACGTCATTTACCAAAATGATTGGTTGTGGCTACCTAGAAATTGAAATTTCACTTTTCTGGCTTAAATCAAAAATCTGTCTTGCATCAGGAAATCTTCATCTTTATTATTCTCAAGTTATAGGTAATTTAAAAAGTATGCCTTTTTGTATACCCCTTATCATTGCATGCATATCCATTGGATAAAAAATTGGTGGACAAATTTCTGAAATATATTTGTCAAATATATGACATGTTTTATTATTTGGTGTCTATTTTCACATGAAAAATTGCCAAATTTATTGAGGAAAATATTTTTTCTGTTTTAGAAACTAAACATGCTTCACTCATAAATGGTTTTAAATTTCAAAAATTTAGTCTATATTTTAAACTGAAATAAATAATTGAGTGTTGTTTACTTCAAAATTAAACTTATTTCTTGCTTAAAGTACAAGTATAGCTTTGCTCAGAAGTTTTTGGGACTTGATAATCTGTATGTCTAGAGAAGAAACAAAATATGACGTTTCCTATTCCTCTTCTAAGTGCATGCATGTCTTTCTATTGGCTGAATATGAGTTGCATTAATCATTTCTCTATAGCAAATTTATCCTTGAAATTTCTGTGTATGGCACTATAAATAGACAACACTTTCTATTGGAATTATGTGTTACATCTGAGGAATTGCAATAGTTTGAAACTGAGAAAGATGCCTCCATTGTTTAGGTTGGTTCGTGAGCTAGAGCCTCACAGCGTTGATTGGGGTTTAATGGCGAGGGTTGTACGCTCATATAAACTCCATGTTGGTGATGATCGTGCTAATGCTTACGCTATGGAGGTGGTGCGACATGACTCTGAGGTAAATATTTATCTGTAATCAAACTTCAGTAGCAGTTGTTATTACTCATTCACGATTTCTAAAAGTAAGACTATTTATTTATCAAATCTGATAGATTTTATAACAATGACAGGGTACACGTATTCATGCATCAATAAGGAAACAATTTATTCTCCGGTTTGCTTCTTTGTTCTGAGAGGAACATGTTTATGCGGTGAAGAATTTTGTTGTCACTAACAATGATATGAGACAACGAACTACTAACGCTCAGTATAGGCTGATATTCATTGCTAGGATTGTTGTGACAGAAGTGTTTGATCCCCAGTTTACTAGAAGTCTGTATGATTTCCGCATGTTTGATACCCTTGCTAGCCAGGAAAATGGGAATGAAGATGTTTTAGTTGGTAAGTAAAAAGTAATTTATAGTTTGAAAAAAAAAAATTATTACATGTTGGTCATTTGTCTTTTTTTTTTTTTTTGAAAACAGATGTGATTGGGCGTTTGGCAAGTCGAAGTGCACTTCAAGTACGTGAGGTCAAAGGGAGACAAACTTCTATGGTGGACATCAGTTTAGAGAATTTGCAGTAAGTTGTATATTAATTTTTTTTTAAAAAAATTCTCTTGCAAATATATAATATTCAACCTTTGTAGGGGGTTGGTGTTGCCATGCACACTATGGGGGGAGAATGCAGAAATGTTGCACAACTACATTGAGGGGAGGGCAGAAGGTGTGGTTGTGATAATGCAGCTTTGTAAAGCTAAGATGTTTAAGGGAGAAGTGCGTCTTACCAACACATTCCATGTCTCTAAAGTCATTTTCAATGAAAATGTGAGGGAAATAGCTGATTTCCGTAGGAGGTACAAGAAGTTTTCAAATTTTTTTTTTCAAAATTTTTTTCCAGTTTCTAAAGGTATTGCAGCTGAAAGTTACAATGTTTATGTAACAGCATGGCATTGGAGGGAAGGGATGTTTTACCTGTTGGGAACATACCCTTGGCATTTATAGAGATGCATATTACTTTTGAAATAATTATATCCACATTGTTTCATTAAATATTGTAGGCTGTACATGATGAGTTGAGGAGGTTTGTGGGAATGAGTGCTTTGTTCAAAGTCAAAGTTGCTGAGTACTATCCCGGTGTCAATAAAGGGCCATTCTCTGTTATGAACATGACCACAAATGAAAATATTCTTCAGAGGTTTGGTAATGTGGATATTGATGATATTGAGACTGTCATAGGGAAAGGAATTGTGAATGAGTTTGGAGCACCAATTAAAGGTGTTAAAGAAAACTTTAATCCAATAGAAGTTTGTATGGGTGTGAAGAGGTGCCTTATGGATGCATTTGGTGTGAAGGATGAAGTGGGACAGCCATCTAAAGTGTCCAAGAAGGAGGAAGCATGAAGTAGCAAGATAAAAGCTGTTCATGTAGTTTATGGTTATTGGTCTTTTAATTTCTGTTAACTGTTTTAAGTGAAGTTCTTCTAATGTGTTTAGTTATTGTCCTAAGTTGTCAGTCAAAATGTAAGCAGTCTTAGTTATTAAGAAGGTAGGAAATGTGGGAAGGGAAGAAGTTGCTATGTTTGTATATGTGTTTAACTCCTTTTAGTAATGGAGGTATGTATTCGCTATTTAAAAGTAGGTCCATGTGGGAAGGGAAGAAGTCAGTATGATCAATGTGTGTTTTAACTCCTTTTAGTAATGGAGGTATGTATTTGGTATTTAGTATTATTTCAATTTGCTATCTAAGTTGCCTCTTATGTTAATTTATAGTATTAAGTTAATCGTATTCAACTATAACTATTTGTTCAACCTGAAGTTATATAAAAAAAAATGTACCATATAACTGCTGATGTAATAAGTAATTTAAGTCAGTATTTGGTAATAGCAAATGATTGAGTATAGCGTATTAGGTTTATACAAATAACATTGGTTTTTGGTTGAGGTAACAGGTGTCTTGAGGAGATAATTTATTTATAGAATAATTCTTACATTCTGAACATATAATGGAAGAAAGATAAACTACTTGACCTAAATTTCAATCTAATGTAGAGTAAACTGATGACAAAAGATAAACAAAGGGAAGGATGATTTATGAAAGTAGACATATGTATCAAAATAAAATAGATTGTAAATATTTTGCAATTCATTTTCGAATTTGATAAGTGAACTGTTAAATGTAGTAGGCATTAAATGAAGGGGAGACGTAAAAAAATAAGAGAACTTACATTGTAAGTTCAATTAAAAAAAATGTACATGGGGGATTATGATGTACTAGAAAATGTATTATAGGTATTTATTTATATTGACATAAGTGAAATGCAGTAGGCATGTAGAAGTATGAAAATTTGAAATGAGAAAGGATATAGCTGATACTGTTAGCTATATGTAATCCAAGAAGTAAGCATTTTTGTAACAGAGTTTCCATTACCAAAGTGGAGAGAGTATTATGTGAAAATTTAAATTCATGTGTATTGAACGTTATTCAGGGAGTGAGTGAGTACAAATAGTTATATATACAAAGAAGATATACCTGTGTGAAATGGCAAGTATAATGTGTACTTCTTTGTCCTTCTGAGATGTCAATCTGGTTTTCTTCACCTCTTGATTCTAATGCTAATCTGTGAAAAAAAATGTGAGGATTTGTAAAAAATAGTGACAATGAAATGTCTTCACACATAAATTTTACACAGATCTGCATATCAACAAACAAATTTAGGTTATCGTGTGTTTGTGGACATTGATTGGTTACAGCTTACTATGTTTATGACAATCAAAGTTATGGTTTTTTGGGCTAAATGGTTGAAGGAGGAGATAATTTCATTATAGCATAATTAGTAAATGATATAAATATATGTCAACAAAGAATTATTATTTGAAGTACATTTTTATGTCATCAAAATTGAAATGATGTAAAAATATGAGGACAGTTAAGGAATTTTTGTGAAAGGAGAAATGTGGGAAAATAACAGGGGACTGGAAATTTTGTGCCATTTATTTTCAAATATAAGAAATTTATTTTCCAACTTTGTGAGGGATAAATAATGTTTAAAAGTAATAAAAGTAATCTGTAAAATTGTAATTTGAATTAATAAAAAAGAGGATGGCCATATTATTTGAAACTAAGAAGATTATTGGTAGATTTTTATTTTTAGTGACATCATTCAACTGTAGTTGGCATCTTGATTTACTCAAAATATGGAAGGAAAGAAGGTGTAGATGCTAATGTCAGCTACATGTAATCCAATAAGTGGAATGCATGCTGACAGGGTCTCAATTACCAAAGCAAAGAGAGAATGTATTTTGAAAAAATTTAAATTGATTTGAAAAGCAAGTTCATATCTGCATTTCTCCTCATTTACCTAAGTTAACCAAAAACTCTATATTCTTTCAAAAATTAGGGTTTTTTTAATACAAAACTCAGTCTTCCTGAGGGCAACAGTACGAGGGAGAAGTTGATGTAGGTGGGATGGAAGATTGTAGAAGTTCAGCAAGTAAGAAGAATAAATTTGGAGCAGGAAAAATGGGTTAGGCTACTCAATTTCTATTTCAGATTCATGTTCATGTCTTACTTAGTTATTTATATTTTACCTAACAAAGATGCTGCATATTTCATTCCAATATCAGACCTCTACTGCATGTGTATTGAATGGTATTTTGAGACTGATTAATTAATAATATTTATTTCTAGAAATCAGATCAACCTGTTCAAAAATCCAAGTAGTATATTTATTGGTTTCCTATGTAGATGTGAAATTGCTGTTCTTTCCATCTTCATTCCACAAATTGCCTCCGCATATACATATGACAATTTGTAAGAAATTTGGATATTTAAATTTGTTTCACACTTTCTTTAGCTATGTATCCAACCTAGACTGTGATGTTGTTATGTTCTAATCAGCTTTCCCATAATCTCAAATTTAATTTAAAAACTGTAATCTTCAAGGTATTTTGAAAAGACTTTTCGACAGAAAAATTATGAAATGATGTATGTAGAATGTACATATACTTGTGCGAATATCAAGGTGGAGATAATACCAGTTTGGCCTTTGTATTTGTAAACCTGAATTCCTTGATTCGTTGTGCTCAGAAGAAAGATAGAATATTTTTAGTAAATTTAAATGTAATGAAAAGTAAGTAACTAAAATAAGGTAAACAAAGGGAATAATGGTTTTTGAAAGAAGACATAAGCTAAAAACTGACATAGGTTGTAAAATTTGTGAAATTCAATTCCAAATACGATAAATTCAATTTTCTAGGTAGTACGCGTTACGTAAACATGAAAATTGAAAAAAAAAGTGTAGCACTGCAGAATGTCATTTAATGAAAATGTGTACGGGCAGATTAGTAGGCATCTCAAATTACCAAAATATGAAAGGAAAGAGGATGTAGATGATACTGTCACCTATATGTAATAGAAGAAGTGACCTATATGGTAACAGATTTTCCAGTACCAAAGTCGAGGGAGAGTGTTTTGAAAAAATTTGAATAAATGTGTACTCAACATTATTCTGGTAATGATTAATGACTAATATTTAGATTGAGAGAGAAGATATACCAGTTTGAAATATGAAGGAGAATGTTGTGTGCTCAGACCAACGTAGGTATCAATATGTTTTTCTTCAGATCTTCATTCTCATACTTTCATGTGTAGAAGAATATGTGAATTTGTAAATATTTAGGAGAAAGTACGGTCTTTAAAAATAATGTAACACAAAGTGCGTATCTGATAAGTAATATAACTAATTGTGTGTTTGTGGACAATGATTGGTTGTAGTGGACTAGGTAAATGTCGATAACAGTTATGTGTGGTTGGGATAAATGGTTTAAGGAGGAGATAAGTTCAGTATAGCCTAATTATTAAAGTATTGAAGTATATAATAAGAAATATATAATATTTGAAGTACATTTTTATGTAATAAAAAGTAAAGTTATGTAAAAATATAACAAAAGGAAAGGATATTTTTTGAAATCAGAGAAATGTCTACAAATTTCAATATAATGTAAAGTTTGTCCCATTTAATTTCAAATATGAGGAATTTCCTCTTCACGTTTTTACAAGTTATATAAAGTTGGAAAATAATAACATTAATTTGTTGCATTGTAATTGACAGTTATAAAATTGTGTGGATGTTTTTTTTTTACAGAAGAATTTAGTTTTAGTGATTTCAATGTATGTACGTCATTCACATAAAGTAGGTATCTTGAAGTATAAAAATATGAAACGAAAACAGTGTAGATGAAACTGCCATGTATATGTAATCAAATAAGTAACATATATGATAGAAGATGTAGATGTAAGTAAAATGTATTTCAGATTCCTGTTCATGTTAAAAAGTTTTTTCCCATTTCTTAGCTTACAAAGAAGCTGTTCATATTGAATTCTAATGTACGAACTCTATTGCATCTGTAATGAATGTTATTCTTGGACTGAGTGATGAATAATATATATTTATTTCGAAATAAGATATACATGTCTGAGAAGCCAAGTGTAATAATTTGTCATCTGGCCACCTTAGCTGCTAATCTGTTCTGCCTTAACATATTTCTTCTCACACTTTCCTGTTTATTAAAATATTGGAAATTGTAAAATTACTGGGGACTTAATTTCCTTCCATAGTAAATTTGGCTACGTATCCAAATTATAATAGGATTATTTTATGTTCAAAGCAGTGTGACAAGATTTTAAAACTTGATTTCTCAAGAGTACAATTTAAGGTTTTTTGGAAAGCCTTTTGGAAAGCATGATGAACAAAAATTGTATACAGAATTTTGATATACCTGTGCGATTATGAAGGTAGAGCTTATAGTAGTGTCGCGTCTGTAGTTGTCAACCTGAATTCCTTAAGCTCTTCATCTGAGTAATACATACTTCTACCTATACACCCTGATTTATATTCTTTCATCCCTCTATTCCTATTCTCAATTTCTATTTTAACTTCTTACATTTCGTGAAAACCAAAAAATGGACTTATACAAGAAATAGAAAGGACACATTCACAGTATATTCACATACATTAATTGGGTTTAGTACCTGCATACAGTGATGGAAAGGGAAGATATTAAGATATTGAAATAATGGTCATTAAGTGAAGTTTAAGTACTTAAATTGTTGTACTCTGTTAAAGGATATAATAAATTACAGGCAGTAATGTTTCATTTGTTTGTGTAGTGATTAATTTGATTTATATAATATAGTTATCAACTATTTCATGTAATAAAAGTACATTAACATAATAGTTGAGGTAATTGATGTGGAGGGAAAAAAATTTGTAACTCTTATTTATAGTACCACTTGATTTACATCGTACTCTGTTTATTGTTTTGACTTCAAGTCGAACCTTAGACTATGTTCTGAATTGTTTACATTTCTAATTTCTAAAGGATGTAGGAAAAATAAAATTTAATGACTATACACTTATATGAGTAGAGATATAAATATAATGTATGTGGATGTTGATTTATATTTTAAAAGTGTTAGGAGTCCAATGAAATGAAGGTAGGTGGTCACTGACCTTATTGATTAAATTTATTTCAGTCTCAAAGAGTTTGATATCGTTCCATGCATGATGAAAGTTACCTACAAGTATTGGGAAAAAAGAAATGAATAATAGTAGTAGAAATGTGGCCTTTTAAATATGTATTGAAAATAAATTTGCGATTACAACGTATACTTCTATGTTCTACAAAAGTTTATATGACTGTGGGATTTTCAATTTCTTACCAAATTGTGGATGTCAGAGAATATTGGTAATAAGAACATTATGTGAACTTGAAAAATTTAATTTAGTAGCCTAATTATTCAAACAAATGTGTGTCTCAGAGTACTTAATCACTGCATATAAGGAAAATTGTACAACTTCTCTTCAAAATTTGTTACTACATACTTTGAGTTGATATTGGCTATATGAAGACACAGATCAAGATATGTCTAACATAAGTACATCATGTAATAAATGAAATCCTCATAACTGGAATTTTTTTTTCCCAATTCATTATAATTAAAATAGTAAACAGATTTAATTTCTTCGCTTATTACAATATCTACTACATAGAGATAGGTAAAATGAAGTAGAAATATTTAGAAAATAGTAGGGTTACTCAATGTATTTCGCAGATAATATGAGATTTTGGGAAGGAAGTGAAATGATAATATGAAATCGATAACAACAGTACATATTGCAATTAGAAACTCAAAAAAAATTCTACTTCAGAAGAAAATTATACCTCCGATGTTTGCAATTTCCGATTCCAACCATGTTGTAGGAATAAATCAAGAGTGTATATGCAAGAACAAAGGATCTGTATTCACTGTGCGAAAAATTTAAGGGTTTGTGCGTATTTGGGTGGTAGAAAAGTTTGAGATCTGTTTTTTTCCCTCACCTTTGTCAACTCAGTGATAATCATTTCAATTTGGTTTAAGATGAGTTGAAAATTGTAACAATTATGAGGTTTGGTTGAGTATGTTGGATTATGCTTTGTAGATGTCTCGGTTGTTGGAGAGATGTAGAGATTGTGAATGGAGAAGCGTGAGCGGTGCTGAAGAAAAAGAGGAGGACGGCGCTAGGGTTTGATTAGGTTAGGCTGTTAGGTCAATTTGGTTTTATTTATTTCTGATATTAATAAAGTGATAGGCCGGAGCATTTTTATTTGGATCCATGGGGTTTTTTTGCCCAAATGTTATTTTCCAGTTGATGATTTAATGGGCCATTTCGTATAGGAATATTTATTTATGTATTATGTTTAATTAGTACTCCCTCTGTTCCAAAATGTTTATCCCATTTGACTTTTTTGTTTAAATTTGACCACACATTTACGAGAGATTAATCATGTTCAAGAAATTCTAAAAGTTGTTGTTGATAATATTAGTAATGGTGAATCAGTAGAAATTTTTAGAATTACATGAACATAATTAAATTGTCATATATTTGTGATCAAAGTTAAAAAAAAATAAGTAAAATGAGAGAAAAAAAATTTGGGACGGAGGGAGTATCACATATACTACTCTAACCCAAAATGATTTGTATATTATTTTGTCCCCCGTATGTGAAGGATAAGTGTATTATAGATTGAGAAATAATAATTTCTTATAATATTATAATATAAGTACATTCAATTTTGCATGGATTTTAACCAAAAACATTACATGTCCCTTTATATAACAAAATTTTGGTTTCGTTAAATAAGTCCATATTATTTGTATAATCAAAAATTTATTTTCTTATTTGAATTTATATATTCTTATTGTTTCACTTCTTTTATGTAGGAGGATCAAAAAATGATGAGCTGGATGTTACAACTCCTAATGCTAATTTAATGTCGCATTCTTTAATTGATATATCAAATCGTAAGTTTTCTTTCAAATAGTTCGTATAAACATTTTTCAATTTAACGTTTCTTTTCCTATTATTCATATATGTGCATTACCAAATCAACATTACGTATTGTACATGTTATTTCATTTAGTCCCTCAAGGAAGAATAAACTCTAAGCGCACTCATGTACTTACGAAAAGAAAGGGTGAGTCATCGTTACAGCCATATGTGTCAAGTAAAAGTGGAGGTACATTTACATTTATGGATGGTCCTCAGCGGGTGAAGATATCTAAACGGCAAAAGAATTCCATATCATCCTCAGTAAACGGTAAACTTAATTTCTTCGTATTCACATTAGATACATAATTTCTATTATTTGAGAACATGAGATACATATTTACGTTGTACACGTATTATTATCAGAAGATATATTGTGAAGACGTACATATTGACACATAAATTTTTTTTCCATACAGAATATTGGGATATAGGTGATGCAACATTTCATTGCACATTTTGTGGAGCTTCATTTTGGTACGAAGAAAGAATGTGCCGATGGTATAAAGCTCGTGCTCCAAAGTACAGTTCATGTTGCAGTCAAGGAAAAATAAAAATACCTCTCTTGAAAGATCCTCCTGTTGAGTTACAACGTTTGTTGTTTGATGATACTGAAGTTAGTAAGGAGTATAGAAAAAATATACGTTCCTACAACAATATGTTTTCGTTCACGTCGATGGGAGGAAAGGTAGATAGGAGTATCAATCAAGGAGGATCACCACCTGTATTTAAGCTTTATGGACAGAATTTCCATTTAATTGGAAGCCTATTACCAAATGAGGGGGAGATGCCGAAATTTGCACAATTGTATATATACGATACAGAAAACGAAATTGCCAACCGTAAAGCATCTGTCAGGTTCGTAAGTACATAATATTTTTTCTTCCCCGTTTATTTAAAATTATTCCTTCAATAATTGATTTTATTATGTGTACACCGGAAAAATTATGATTACGACCGTAGTATTTTTAGTATTGTTTACATTATTATATATTCTATAGATGTTTCATGTTAGCCTAATAACTTTCATTTAAATGTTTTTAGGAGTGACGCGGCTTTTGATCAAGTACGTGATGAGATTGTTTCGCAATTAAAAAACATGTTGGATACTCATAATCTTTTGGCACAATCATTTCGTATGGCTAAAGAGAAATTAGGTTCAGAGAATGTGGTTGATATGAAGTTGAAGTTGATTAATAAAAGATCTGGGGATGGTCGTGTTTATAATTTGCCCACGATTTCTGAAGTGGCCGCTCTGGTTGTTGGTGATTTCGACAGTTCGGGAAATGAAAGGGATATCATACTGGAAACAAGGAATGGGAAACTACATCGTATTAATCAACTAAACCCATTTTATTTAGGTTTGCAGTATCCATTACTATTCCCTTATGGTGAAGATGGGTATAGAGAGGGTATACCGTTAACTGATGTAAATGGGCAATCAAATCATAGGAAGAATGTCAGTATGAGGGAATATTTTGCCTTCCGGTTACATAGCAGGCCTTTTGAAGCAAGAACGATTTTGTTTTCAAGGAGGCTGTATCAACAGTTAGTTGTGGATGCATACACGATGATTGAGTCTTCTCGCTTGACTTATATACGACTTAATAAAAAAAAATTGCGTGTGGATATGTACAAAGGGTTAGAAGATGCTTTGTGTCATGGAGATTGTGATGCGTCTAGACAGAGAAAAAGAATAGTATTGCCATCGAGTTTTACCGGTGGCGCAAGATATATGATTCAAAACTATCAGGATGCGATGGCAATTTGCAGATGGGTTGGATATCTAGACTTATTTTTAACACTCACATGTAATCCTAAATGGCCGGAGATTATAAGGTTTCTTAGTGACGGAGATTTGAAACCCGAGGATAGGCCGGATATTTTATGCCGGATATTTAAGGTTAAAATTGATGCTCTAATTAAAGATTTGAAGAAGAAAAAAATATTCGGGGAGGTTAAATCAGGTACGTAATGTTTTGTATATTTATTGATTTTCAACGTTCATATTTTATATAAAATTACATTTTTATTTTCTCTATAGTTGAAATTTATTTCTTATTATACTATTTATGTCTTTTTTTTTATTTTGATTCCAGTGATATACACGATTGAGTTTCAGAAAAGAGGACTACCCCACGCTCATATATTACTTTTCCTTGCAAGTAATTATAAAGCACGGAGCGCTGAAGAAATTGATGAAATCATTTTCGCAGAAATTCCGGACGAGAAGTTGGATCCAGTATATTATAATGCTGTATCAGATTTGATGGTTCATGGGCCGTGTGGGAAGTATAGACCTAATTCACCGTGTATGGTTGACGGCCGATGTTCAAAGCATTTTCCGAAGAAATTTGTTGGATCAACTCAAATAGATGATGAGGGGTATGCAATTTATAGGCATAGAGATGATGGGCGAACAATTGTGAAGAATGGAGTCGAATTAGATAATAGACATGTTGTTCCACATAATCGTTACCTGTTACTGAAGTACGGGGCTCATTTAAACGTTGAGTGGTGCAACCAATCTAGAGCAATAAAGTATTTGTTCAAGTATGTGAATAAAGGAAATGATCGAGTGACTGCAACTTTCTACCGGGCTATGGCGGAGAATAATTCGGAGAAGGTAGTAGATGAAGTTAATTTGTATTATGATTGTAGATATATTTCTTCGTTCGAGGCTGCTTGGAGAATTTTTGGGTTTGAGATACAATACAAAGATCCATCAGTTGAGCGTCTTAGTTTTCATCTCCCTAACCAACAGAGTATTGTCTTCTCTGATACTGATAATATTGAAGTGGTTATGCAAAAGGAGTCAGTAGGTCAAAGTATGTTCTTGGGGTGGATGGAAGCGAATAAAAAATATCCTGAAGCGAAGACGTTAACTTATGTCGAATTTCCTACAAAGCTTGTATGGAAATTTGATGTCCGAGAATGGATTCCAAGGAAGAAAGGGTTTTCTATAGGACGAGTCTACGTTCCGCCTGGCTCTGGTGATATGTATTATTTGAGGTGTTTGTTGAACAAAGTTCGAGGGCCGACATGTTATCGTGATCTTTGTAAAGTGAATGATATGCAGTTGGAGAATTTTCGAGATGTATGCTATGAGTTGGGTTTGTAGAATGATGATAGAGAGTATATTGATTGAATAGTTGAAGCTAGCGAGTTTTCAACAGCGCATTCTCTGAGAACATTATTTTGCACCCTTTTGTTATCTGCTTCCATGAGCCGTCCAGAATTTGTATGGGAAAAGTGCTGGAGAATGTTAGCAGAAGATGTGGTTTACAAACAACGGATAATCTTCAATCATCAAGGTTTGTTTCCTACATATTTATAATAATATCACACATACGTTTGAATATAATTCACTTACAAATTTAGTAATTGTGTACTTGTGTAGGCTTAAGTTTGAGTGATTCTCAATTGAAGAACTATACTCTCGCAGAAATTGAGAAGATCTTAAAAATTCAAGGTCGAAGTTTACAAGAGTTTACGCCTATGCCTTATCCAGAACCTGGGTATTTAGAGGTTAATCCAAATAGATTGATTCATGATGAAATGTGCTATGATCGGGAGAGTTTGGCAAATGATTTTAATGATTTGGTGGGGAAATTAAATGATGATCAAAAGCATGTGTTTGATGTTATAGTTGAATAGTGTTTTTCTGAGGTAGGACGGATGTTCTTTGTCTACGGGTATGGTGGAAGTGGGAAAACATATGTTTGGCGTACTCTTTCAGCATTTTTTAGATCAAAAGTTCATATTGTCCTAAATGTTGCGTCAAGTGGAATTGCATCACTTTTATTGCCTGGGGGAAGAACAGCACATTCTCGGTTTGCTATTCCATTTACATTAAATGAAGATTCAGTATGTAATATTCGACAAGGTAGTCCGTTAGCGGAGTTGATTATAAAGGCGAAGTTGATAATTTGGGATGAGGCACCAATGATGCATAAACATTGTTTTGAAGCATTAGATAGGAGTATGAGGGACATAATGAGAATAATTGACCCGAGAAGAGATGCATTGCCTTTTGGTGGAAAAACAATTGTTTTTGGCGGGGATTTTAGACAAATTTTGCCTGTTATTCCGAAGGGAAGTAGACCTGATATTGTTAATGCTTCTATTAATTCTTCTTATTTGTGGCAGCATTGCACTGTGTTAAGATTATCAAAAAATATGAGGTTGCAAGGGTTGGATAACAGTTCTAATTCAGAGGGGGTGAGACAATTTGCTGATTGGATTGCTGATATTGGGGATGGAAAGGTAAGTGAGCCAAATGATGGGGTTGCCATTATTGATATTCCAATGAAGTTTATTATTGAGGAGTTCAACAACCCAATCTCTGGTATAGTTGAGAGTATATATGGTGAGTATTTAAATGGAAGGAATGATGTTGCTTATTTGGAAGAACGTGCAATTTTGGCACCAACTTTGGATGTAGTTAACTCCGTTAATGATTATATGGTGTCAATAAATAATTTGACTTCCAGAATTTATTTCAGCTCTGATGTTGCATCACATTCTGACGAAAATACCAACTTCCTAAGCAACTTACACACTTCAGAATTTATGAACAACATATCAATTTCTGGTCTACCAAATCATACATTAAATTTGAAAGTCGGAACACCGGTAATGTTGCTGCGCAATATTGATCCGTCCTTGGGATTATGCAACGGAACACGGCTGATACTCACAAGACTAGGGAATCATGTGTTGGAGGGAGAGATACTCTCTACACGTAACATTGGAAAAAGAGTTTTCATTCCAAGAATGTCTCTAACCCCGTCTGACGCAAGAATACCTTTTCGATTTGAAAGAAGACAATTTCCGTTAACGGTTTCTTACGCTATGACTATTAACAAGAGTCAGGGCCAGTCATTATCCGTTGTTGGTTTACTTTTGAAGAAGCCAGTATTTTCTCATGGCCAACTGTATGTCGCATTATCAAGAGTTACGAATCCCGGAGGTCTCAAAGTCTTGATATTTAATGAAGATCGTCCATCCTCATCTGATAGTTGTACTACAAATGTGGTTTTCAAAGAAGTATTCAATAATATCTAACTTCTGTTTCTCAAATACATTTATGTAATATATCTCCACTTCTCGCCATAATTAGGTTGGTATTACTTTCAATTTTAATGTACTACTTCAATCAAATTTTCATAACTATTTTCCTGAACTTCTTACTAATCTCGCCGTGCATCGCACGGGTGTATCACTAGTATGAATGACATAAGAAAAACACCCGTGCAACTCACAGTTTTTCAAAATTTGATTAGTCACTATTTTCTTAAATGAATACTATAAAAAATTAATATTTAAATTATTTTAGTAGTATAAATATATACAGACCCATAATGATTTTACTATATTATCGTTACGAGTTTAATTTCTTATAAACATGAACAATTATTATGAATATATTTTTTAACAAGCATTCATTCAAGGTGGAAGGAATATTAAATGTTCACATTTAAGAAAAAATTATAACCATCATAAATATAACAACAATATAACAACAATATGAAAACGGGAAATTTATATTTCGTTGAACAATTTGCAACACAATTACTGAAATTTATATTTCGTTGCAAATTGATGCAAAACCTAACAAGGTGTTAAATTATTATTTTTTACAAAATCAAAATCATGTGCCATCCACATGATTTAAATGGGACGTTGGTCAATACACAACCACCAAGCCACCACCATCAATCACGAGATAAGTGGCTATTTTGTCCCTAATCTTTAGCCACTTTTTCTTGTTGGTCTGGAATGTATATCTTTTTTCGTTTTCCCCATTAAACTCGTGATTTTTTGTTGATGTCATACTTATGTCAATGTTCCGTCCATAACACCGTTAAATGATGCATATATGACATGTTGACTCATTAAAATGTTGGTTTGGCCTTAAAGGTTGATAAAGTTGGTGGAGCTGGAAGTAGTAAGGGGTGAAAGTGTTTATTTTTAAAGTTGTTGGCCTAAATAGTTCAAGTATAAAAAGTTAAATTAGTATTTAAAATTAACAACAAATATTTTCTATTATCTTTCAAAACATATAAAAAATTATATTATAATAATATTTTTTTGAGTAGATAATAATAATAATAATAACTGAAATGCAAAAAAAAAAAAATCATCATTAAACTGTAACCTACACAAACAAATATTATTTACACAATTTATTAATATTTATATTAATAACTTTTTAATAGAATTTATACTTACAATTCCAAATAAAAATAGAATAAAAATTTATATTAACTAAAAATTATGAATATTAATTTTTAATTAAGATACTTTTTTGAAACAAATTTTTAATTAAGATATATATCAATTTTTAAATTATGACATTATCTGTTGTCATTTAATTTGAAACAACCCACCACCGTCTATCCACCACCGTCTCTAACACCAATTGCCCACCATCACCGTCCCTAATACCAATTGCGCACCACTACCATCTACAACACCAACTTCTAACACCGACATCTCCAAACACAACAGTGCCAGATCCAAAACCAAAATCGAAAAATTGGAAATAGTTGACAATTGCGAGTCATGTAGTAAAATTAAACAAGGTGAAAACAGAATTAAATCCCAATGAGGTTGTTCAGTTCAATTTCATAGTAAAATTAAACAATTCGAGACCGAGAGGGTGACAGCTTGGGATGAAGGGGTCATGGCATGGGGTATCTGAGAGATAAAGGACATGAGAGATGAAGGGCCAAAATGGATGAGGAAGGAAGAAAGGGGGCGACGACTTACTGGAGAAGGTGTTTGTGGTCGAATCTGGGGTTTTCTGATCTAGAACCGGATATGTTGTTGTGGTGTGTGAAATAGCCCGGATCCGAGAAAGGCTTCGCAGCCCCGGCATCTGGCAATCTTTCGCGTTGGAGCGGTTTTGTCTCGCCGTTTTGCTTTCGCATTTTGTAGAGTCGCCACGCCGTTTTTATTAAGCCCAAAACATTGAAAAAGGGCATCAGTTTAAAGATAATTTTAAACTGTTTTTTGTGTGATGAGATTTTGAGTTCGGAGGTCAGATGACTCCTCGGGAAGAGAATATTAGAATATTAGAGCTCACCCGAGTAGCCTCGTAAAACGAGTCTTTCGGATACCCCTAATATCCTTTAAATGTTGTGTGTGTGTGTGTGTGCTTTTAAAAATGCATGCTGTATCGGATGTCTACATTGTATACTATGTATTGAAATGTATTGAAATAGTGATGGAAGGAAGCCTTACCAATGTTGGTTCGTGTCTGTCTTCCGCTGAGGAATAGTGTTTGAGGTCGGAGTAGCGTTCCGGTACGGATCGGGATTGCTTCGGGAGATGCCGGTTGTCTGCGGACAGAGTTTCGGCGTGAGTTGAGGTTGTAGGCTGCGTTTGGGCAGAGGTTCGGCGTGCGTGGGGATCGTCGGGATCACTCGGGCAGAGGTTCGGCGTGCGTTGTGGTGGCAGGAGTCACTCGGGCATAGTTTCGGCGTGGTTTGGGATCGCCGGTTTGACTCGGAAAGAGCGGGATACCGTGGAAAGACCGAGCGAGGCCTCGGAGTACCACGAGGGGCCTCAGAGTACCTCGAGAGTGCCTCGGGGCAGCGCGGGAGCGTCTCGGGAGCGCTCGGGGAGGCTTCGGAGCACCACGAGGGAGCTCGGAAGGCCTCAGAAGGATTCGAAAGGGGCCGGGAGTGCCTCGAGAGGACTTAGAGGGGAGCCAGAAGGCTAAGGGAGGAAGAGAGAAGAGGGAGGTGTGTGAAAATGAGGACGGGGATCCCTCTATTTATAGTGCCAGATTAGGTGCAAAGAGGTCCGTACGGACCTCCCTGGTAATCGATATTTTGGTTTTCCTCGATTTGAGGGAATGCGTGATGATGGAGGAATATTTGCAATTATGGTGTCCACGAGCAATAAGGTCCGTACGGACCATCTTGCATGCAAAGAGGTCCGTACGGACCAACTCTGTGGAGTAATCATTTTCCCCGGGATTTGAGGGAATATTGTGGACTTTAAGAAGATTCAGTAATTATGACAACAAAGAGGTCCGTACGGACCAATATTGCTTTCCCAATTTCCTGAAAATTCCCGAAAGGTCCTTTTGTCCCTTTTTATCCCAGAAAGGCTCCTCCCTTGGTTTGGTTGGGGGTTTAGAGAGGGTTTTGAGTGAGAGGGGTCGTCGAGACTGTGTTGATGAGTCTGCGGTGTTTCCCGTGTGTTTGAAAGGGTGTGATCCAGATTGGGGTACTTACAGAAGCCCCTCGACGACGTCACTTATGAAAGAAGTGGGGTCGCCGATAAGATAAGGGTCCTAATCTGGATCGCGTGCTGGGAGAGGAAGTGACCGTGGAGGTCAGTGTGAGGACGTGGTGGTGTCCTTTTGTGTGACCGCATAGGTCAGTAGGCTGGACCCTGTGATAGGATTCCTACGTATCCCTGGCGGGAATCAAGCCTGGTCGTAGTTCGGGTGTGGGGTGAGTGTTTTGTGAATGTGGGCGTGGTGGTGCCCTGAAGTGTCGTGTGACCGCCGAGGTCAGTTGTGAGGACGTGGTAGTGTCCTGGGTGACCGCATAGGTCGATGGCTGGACCCTGTGATAGGATTCCTACGTATCCCTGGCGGGAATCAAGCCTGGTCGTAGTTCAGAGGTCGTGAAATCTGTGAGTGCGGGCGTGGTGGTACCCTGAAGTGTGGTGACCGTCGAGGTCAATTGTGAGGACGTGGTGGTGTCCTGGGGATGGAAATTTTACGATTTTCCTAATCGGGTGGTTTAAGGCCTTCCGGGCCGGAGATAGCTTGTGAGGACTTGAATCGTCTTTTGATTGCGGTTGGTGCCACGCTGGAGGACTTTGAATCGTCTTCTGGCGGCGGTTGATGTTATGCGCGAGGACTTTGAATCGTCTTCTAGCCGCAGTTGATGTTATGCGCGAGGACTTTGAATCGTCTTCTAGCCGCTTGATTGGTGTAATGCGCGAGGACTTTGAATCGTCTTTCTAGCCGCGATTGATGTAATGCGCGAGGACTTTGAATCGTCTTCTAGCCGCGATTGATGTAATGCGCGAGGACTTTGAATCGTCTTCTAGCCAGCTTGATTGATGTAATGCGCGAGGACTTTGAATCGTCTTCTAGCCGCATTGATTGTGGAGGCATGGGCACTTGTGCTTTGATTGCGAGAGGCGTAGATGCCTTTGTGTTTTTGCATGTTGAGTAGAAGGTTGGACTTACGATGACTGCCGGTGCTTGCGTTGCCGTTGAAGTGGGCAAGGATGACGGCCGGTGATTGCTTCACCATTTGGCATTTTGGAGGCGCTTCGTGCCTTGGGACTTGTACTCGGAGGTGTTGGCTCCTTTTTGTGCTTGTTTTGCCGTTTGAGTGGGCAAGGATGATGGCCGGTCTTTGAGGATATGCGATCTTGTACGACTTCCCTTTGACTTGTTGGGGAGGAGCTCGGGCTTACTTTGATGGCCGGTGCTTGCGTTGCCGTTGAAGTGGGCGAGGTTCGGGCTTACACTGACTGCCGGTGGTTGAATTGCCGTTGGAGTGGGCGAGGTCCGGGCTTACGTTGACGGCCGGTGCTTGAATTGCTGGGGATGCGTGACCTTGTAGGGGCCCTTTTTCTGTTGGGAAGATGACTTCGGACCTCTTTTGAGGGCCAGTGGTTGAGTTGTCATTGAGCGTTTGGAGGCGTCTTGTGCCTTGATATTCGTCTTTGGGAGGTGTTGGCTCCTTCTTGAATCGCCGTTGAGTGGGCGAGACCGGTCTTATGTTGACTGGTCGGGGATTGAATTGCCGTTGGAGTGGGCGAGGACCGGGCTTACGTTGACGGCCCGGTTTGAATTGCCGTTGGAGTGGGCGAGGGCTTACGGCGACGGCCGGTGGTTGAATTGCCGTTAGGTGGGCGAGGGACCGGTCTTACGCGCCGGTTTTGAATTGCCGTTGGAGTGGGCGAGGACCGGTCTTACGTTGATGGCCTGGGATTGAATTGAAGGGTTAGGGACCATTCTCGCACTGGATTTGGCCGGAAAAGGCCTTAGATGCCTGTGGGGCAAAGATTATAAGGGCGTAAAAGTAATTTGGCCTCCCCTTGCAAAGAGGTCCGTACGGACCAACCTGGGTTACAAAGAGGTCCGTACGGACAACCTTGGTTTTACGGTTCCCAGTTTTGACCCGGGCTTAAAGGCCGAGCCCGTCCCCATTCCTGCTTCTTCCGGGCGTGAACCAGAGAGAGAGAAAGAGAGAAAATCCTCCATTGTTAACCAAAATCAACAATTTTTGCTTGAATTGCTTGCCATGGCTGAAGGATCTCGAAGGAGTCGTCGTCAGCCTTGATCGAGGTGGTCGAGCAAAGGATGGAGCTCCAAAGGAATTGGATTTCGTTCGTTCCATCTTCGAAGAACCCGGATGTCTTGTATCCGAATCCGTAGGTGCACAATCGTCGCTCTATGAACGTCGGGGAGGTAAGAAATCTGTTCCGTTTTGATTCCCTGCTCGAATTTTTTGAATGCTAGAACTAGACTTTAGTTTTTCGCATTTTTGAATTTTTTGTTATTATTATTATTATTATTTTTTTTTATGTCTTTTTGTGAAATTCTTGATGAATTGTTGAAAATGGACATGTAAAAATTGTGGGTATGTGTATTTTGTGCAGAAATGTGTAGATTAGCTCTTATTTGTGAAAATAAAGTGCCTCTCTAATGAAATGCATGCTTTGGTTTTTTGTACCGTATGCTATTTATGTATGTACATTATGAGAAAAATTATCGTGTAGTGATAATTTTTGTGAAAAAAATGTGACATGTGCCGTGTTTTGTGACGGGTTTTGTCTGAAAGTGTGTGCCGTGTAGGGACGGATTTTTTGAAAAATGTGTTATGCATATGTGTGCCGTGTTTTTGGGTGACGGACTTTGTGGGGAAAATATGTGTAATATGTGCCGTGTTTTTGGTGACGGGTTATATGTGCCTTTGCCGTGTTGGGACGGACTTTTTTGAAAATGTGTCGTGTAGGGTTTAATCCCCTTTTTGAGAAAATGTGTACAGTGTGTGCCGTGTTTTTGTGACGGACTGCATGGGAAAAATTATATGGATAATGTATGTGAAAATTATGTGCAATGTGTGCCGTGTTTTGTGACGGGATATATGTGAAAAATATGCGCAATGTGTGCCGTGTTTTGTGACGGGTTATATGTGCCTTTTGTTTTATATTAAGTACTGTGATTGACGTACCTTTGCTGTGTTTACCTGCAGGATGCGGGGCTTATGGCCGGGAAGGCCAAGAGGATGAAGACTCGGGGATCGCTCGAGGCTGTTGTTGAGCTGTGGCAGGGATGCCCGATATTTACGTGGACGGTAGGCCGAGTCCCGAGGTTGGGTCTACGCTTACGGCCCGGGGGTGTTCGTCGAGAACCCGGCCGGAGTTTCGATACGAGGAAGAACAAGAGCGTCTTCCTTGGCCTTTCGAGTACCGGTGGGATACCACTCACACCTTCCATCCGAGCCGGGAGAGGTGACGGTGACGCCGACCGACTTTCTTTGCTGCAGGGCTTTCCTTCAAAGGAGGGCCGGTACGGTGGAGAGATATGATCTCCGATGTTGTGTTGACCGAGTTGCTGGGCTTTGAGCCTCGTCCTCGCAGGGGCCTGGGCATGTTGTATAGTGACGTGGAGCTGAAGATTACGGCCAGTATTGGGGCCTACATCCGGGGTACCGGCCAGGTGACGGCGGAGCAGCTGGCGCGCTCCTTTTTGTGGTATGCACTGTCCGAGACCTTGTTCTCGAACCACGCGACCGCGGCTCCCTTTGCTCTGCTGGAGAGCTTGATTGACCTGGATAGGGTCTGTGATATTGCTTGGGGCGAGGCAGGCTTGGCCGAGCTCTACTTCTCCTTGGACCGGTTTAGCCGGGGTGTGGCCAGTTCGTTGGCCTGTTTTGACTTTGCTTTGGAGGTATGAGTTTATTGCCGTTTTTTGATTTAGCAACTTGTCTTTTCTCCGTTTTCTTTTGCACTGAGCCTTCTCTGTTTTTTGTCACAGGTGTGGTTTTATGAGGTTTTCCAGTGTTTCCCGTGGGATAGAGATCCTGGGGCTGTTGCTGCGTATCCTGCTATGCTGGGCTGGGCTCGCATCTGGCGAGGAAGAGGAGGAGCAACAGGGGGAAGCTCACCATCGCCTACGGGGATGTGCGGAGCCGTCCTGGAGAGGGGTAGCCCGAGGGGTTCGTTTGTTCCCGTGGGCTCGGTATGAGGGGGATGAGTTTGAGGGGCTCCCGAGGTGACAGACGGCGAAGATGCCGCGGGGCTTGACTTGTGATGTCATGTATCCGGGAGAGCGGGTCTTCCGGGCAAAGATGGCCCCTGTGCTTCCCGTGGCTCCGAGGGACCCTCCCTTTGGGATGCTTGATTCCCGGACATGGACGTGCTTGATTTCGAGAGGTACCTTGGCGGTGTCGGTGCCGAGGAGTTCATTTTGTATGGAGAGGAGTACGGGGCCTTCGTGAGGAGGAAGCCGAGGACGCCGCAGTACCGGCGAGGAGAGAGAGGCGGGCCCGCAGCTCTCCTGCAGGTTCCGATGCCGGGGCCGGATTTCACATATGTCCATGGGGACGGATCGAGGAGGAGGGTGTCTCGTATCCTGCCTCGAGCAGCTCCGCCGCATAAAGTAGATCCCGATAGATCGGTGAGTGTGCCGACTCTTTTCCATCTTGGCATCTTTACGTATTTTTCTTTTTGTTGTCGAGTGTAACTATATTGCACGAGCGTTTCCTTGGCCGCTTGTTGGTGCAGTCCCGGGAGAGCCTATGATATGCTGACTCGCCGTTATGTGGCGATGAGGTCGTTTGCGAAGAAGATGGCGTCGAAGATATCTTGCCGGTCTTCGCGACGCGTGCCGGCGTACGAGCCTATGCCTTCGAGGCATTCTCAGACGTTCCTCCGCCTAGAGCCGAGCCTGAGCCGCAGCCAGGAGGGACCTTCGAGGGGGCGGCATAGCATGGATGCCGGACGTCTTCGGGAGCCGCAGTGGCCTTCGAGGGAGCAGCCCTTTTATCGGGCTCATGCCTCCGCATGGCGCATGAGGTGAGGTTCCTCAGAGCCTTCTTTCTTCGATCCTTTCGTCGGATTTGATCCTTCGGATTACTTTTCGTGGGAGCCTCCGGCGGGTGCTCGGTATTCTGACGACGAGGATGTGACGGGCGAGTTCGCTGGGATGCCCGACTTTTCTTTGGAGGACCTCGGCGAGGATGATGATGCTGAGGAGTCTGATTAGTATTCATTTGCTTTCCCTCTTTTTTTTTTTTGTTTAGCAACATATTAGAAGGTGTCTAATACATATTGGCTTGGCAATTGCCCCCGGACGTAGTTCATGTGTTGAATGAACCGGGTAAACAACTCTTGTGTTCTTGTGTGTGTGATTATTTCATTTTGTGCTTGTGGGTGTGTTTATTTCTTGTCTTGATTGCAACGAGGGTACCACCAAATTCACAACAACTGGTATCAAAGCTTAGGTTCGGAGGATTCAAAATCTTTTCATTAGTTGATTAATTTTGAATCGCGTTCTTGGGAATTTTTTGGTGAAGCAATCAGATGAAGAACTCAATCGAGAAATTCAGCGGTGTGAATTTCACGTTTTGGAGGACAAGGATTGAAGATTACCTTTATTGTAAGGATCTTCATAAACCCTTGAAGGAGAAGCCCGAAGACATGTCACAAGATGATTGGGAAACGTTAGATCGGAAGGCGTTAGGAGCAGTGAGGAGTGCTCTAACCGACGACATTGCACGGAACGCTATGGAGGCCAAGACAACGGTGGAGTTGCTACAAACGCTGTCAGACATGTATGAGAAGCCGTCGAATATCAATAAGGTGCATTTGATAAAGAGGTTTGCGAATGCGAAGATGTCAGAGGGGCAGACAGCAGCAAGTCATATCGGCAATTTCAAAGGTATGGTGGACCAATTGAAAAGCGTTGATATTACTTTCTCCGATGAAGTGCTAGCTTGTTTTCTACTAAAATCATTGCCTGATAGTTGGGAGGTTACTGTCACAACGATTAGTACGTCGAAAACAGCATTGGTGTATACGGAGGTTAGAGATCTCATCCTTCAAGAGGAGTTGCGAAGGAAAGAGAAAAGGGGAGAATCTTCCGTAGATGGGGCTGCACTTAGGGTGGAGAGAAATAGGGGAAGACCGAAAAAGGGGAAAAAGGTCAAGTGCTACAATTGTGGCGAATTAGGTCATATCAGTTATGACTGTCCGGGTAAAGATGGTGGTGCTCACGTGGTGGATGATGGTGGAGATGTATTAATCCTAGGAGAGGAGCAGTCGGGTGAAGATTGGGTGTTGGATTCTGGAGCTTCTTGTCATGCTAGTGGGGATGCAGAATCAATGAAGCGGTACAAAATTGGAGACTTTGGGGTTGTCTATCTTGGTGATGGTCAGCCATTGAAGGTCAAAGGTAAGAGGGATGTGATGATGAAGACACCTAACGGGGCTGTTTTACAACTACACAACGTGATGCATGTTCCGGATTTAAGGAGAAGAGTGATTTCTGTGGGACAACTTGACAGTGAAGGGTATGGTGTGTCTTTCATTGGTGGGTCTTGGGAAGTCACAAAAGGGGCTAAGGTGGTAGCTCGTGGGGTTAAGGGGAAGATGTTGTACTCTACCTACAATATCGATGTTCGTTCCGGTGGGAGCAAGAGGCTAAAGAACCGGCCTATTGGTGTAAAAAGGGGAGACATCAAGAAACGGTATGTTGGGGGGGACACAAAGTTGATCAACGTGGTGTGGAAGTCCAAGTGCCCTAACAGAGAGCGGTTTCAGACCAAAAATAGACGATGCAAGAAACAAGGTGTGTCCAAGTTTCAAGGGGAAGCATTGCAAGGAAGGTGGGTCTGGAGGGAGAAGGCGAAGTTAGACTTGCGGGGAGAAATCAAGGTAGAAGCTGATTTGGGGAGGCAAGAATCATCTAACACGGAGAGGTTGAAACGTCGCTTGGTTTCAACTCGCCTTAGAACTTGAGGAGAGGAGAGGTAGTGTCAAGCCAATATGGATGGGGGAAATGTGTTCGAAGGTCATTACTCCGTGGTGGGAGTTGATGGGTGTTTCTATGTTTGTTAGTTTAGTCTCCGGTGGGAGATTGTTGGGTTTGGATCCTAAACTGCAAGGAAGAAAACGTCGGAGGAGCTTCTGTCAAGGACAGTGGCCGCGCTCGTGGTGGAGGGCGACCGCGCTGGTGAACGAAATTGGGGGTTGGATCTTCGGCCAATGAGGGCGGCCGCGCTGCTAGGATGCGCGACCGCGCTGGCGTCGGGGAGGAGAAATCCTGAACTGATTTTGTTTCCTAGTTTTATAGGATCTCTTCTTAAACTGAGTTAGGGCTTCCTTGTATCAACTATATTAACATAGATAGGACCTAGAACAGATTGGTAGTTGTGTAGCAACATATTAGAAGGTGTCTAATACATATTGGCTTGGCAATTGCCCCCGGACGTAGTTCATGTGTTGAATGAACCGGGTAAACAACTCTTGTGTTCTTGTGTGTGTGATTATTTCATTTTGTGCTTGTGGGTGTGTTGATTTCTTGTCTTGATTGCAACGGGGGTACCACCAAATTCACAACAATTACGATCACCAATAAAGGGCACCAACAATAACCTAACTACAATCTCAAAATAGAGCAATAGACCCACACCAACACCATCATTGTGTTTACTCAATAATTTCAGCAAAGAATTCTCCATGTGAATATCACTAAAAGAGACCAGAGAAGAAAAAACATGGTGACATACATGGAGATCGAAGCTGAGAGCTTGGAACCTAGAATTGCGCAAGGGTACAGTCGGTTGTAGAATATAAGAACTAAAGGCGTTAGTTAGAGGCATTTTTCGTTTGCCACTTAGAAACCGCCTATAGATGCCTGGGTTGTAAGGTATATAGGGTTGCCGATTGTTAGGTAAATATTAAAAAATAATATTTGAAAAGGCTTTCTCAAAAATAGCAAAATAATAACTATTAATAATAAATGCGGAAATTGAAATAACCGAAAGTCGAGTCTTGTGTTGAACACAATTTTCGTAAGAAGATATTGCTCCGTCCAAGTGCTAAAGGTTGCTAGCAATCTTCTCATAAGATAAAACTACTTATCGTCTTTATGATAGAAGCACTTCAAATCAAAAGACTCGGTGAACTTAATTGGTGTTTAGAACTTCTGAACTTTTAAGGGAGGAAGAATGCTACAAGATGATATTTAACTGAATATCTAATGCTTTGGATGAATTGATGAAATGAATTGACAACCTGTAGGGCCTTTTATAGATTTTGAAGAGTTCTGGTGACCTTTCTGTCAAAGGTCACAACTTTGGATCTGGCAAATCTGGACCGTTGGATCGTACCTGAAGGGAGATACACCTGATCAGTCCACCCGAACCGGTTCCATGAATCGTCCGATTCATCCGAACCTGACCTGGTTCATTCGGACGTGACCATAGGTCAACCGACCCGCGCCCAGGTGAGTTGGTGCGGATCCGATTCGCGGCCCATGGCCGCATAGGCCAATGCCCATCAAACCCAATCGACAAAGGGCCACTGAACCTGGATCTAGCCACCACCAAATTGGACCATGCACGAGCCAACTTTTATCATAAGTTTAAGGCTCCTTAGCGCACACATGCGAAGTGCAAAGTGCAAAGTGCGCCCTAAAATGCCCATTACGACCTTCGCGAGCTTCGCACGTTTCGCGGTAGTGGTCCAAATTGAGCTAGTACAAAATTAACACAATTTGGGCTACTACTTGTATGGTTGGCCCAATGGTCCAACTAGGTTAGCCCAAGAAGGAACATCTTGATGACTCCTCCTTGTTTGCATCCACTTATAAACTAGCATTACTTTACATCTCAAAGCAATGTGGGATAACTCTTTCATATCCCATAAACTCTTCATTTACCCATTTCATTTTGCATATTTTGAGCATTAATTTCTCATTCACCACAAATTGGTTTTGAGAAAATAAATATATCAAATTAATCTACTTCAAATGTAGATTATTAATATGCAATCAATTTTCATTTTCCTAAAATGAAACCTTATGGAATTCTTGGTCAAAAGTCGGTCAAACCCTCATTTTTCCAAAACCAAAATTTCAACAATCCCCCACATGAATGACAATTAATGCATGCATGAATGCAGATTCGTTCAGAGAGTTCGTGAGAACCGATCGAAAGTATGACTTCGCGGTGCCTACTTCTCAGTTCTATCCCGACAAGAGGGATCACAAATCCATGAAACCTCAAGCTATAGGGGTAAGCACTCTCGATTTGCTCGATTTCATCGATTTTGGTCGATTTTTGATTGATTAGGGCTAAATTCGAAATTTGGAAATTTTTGAATTTTCTTTGTGATTTTGTTGATGGTTTTATGGATTTGACGATTGGCCTACGAAGTTAGATACATAGGTAATCATGCATGTGCAATTTATTTGAAGAAATATGAGAATGTCTCATTTTTTTAAAAAATAAAGTGAGAAAAATAATACCAAAAATGGGACAAAGTTCTTGCATGTGCTAGAACTAGGTCAACTCCTGATCATGAATGTGAGAATGAGATTTTGGATGATGAAAATGATGCATGCATGCCATTTGAAAGATTAAACTTGTATGCAAAGAATTTTGTGAAAACTGGGATTTTTTTTGTGTTTGGGAGAGAATGTGGTCGGTGTGACGTGTTTCAGATGATGAAAGACACGTGTTCTAGGCAAATGATGCTAGAAAATTTCTTATGAATGCTTTTCTTTGGCAATGTGTGCACTATTTTGTGAATATATGCATGTTTCTGAGATAAGTTGAAGGGCTAACGGACCTTTGATGTGCTTACCTGCAGGAGAGCAAATCACGGGACCCGCTGAGATAGCGGTGAAATTGTGAGAGAGGATGCCTGACTTTGAGAAAGACGGTCGCAACCCTAAGCAGCTAGTTGTGGCTACGAGTCTCCATTCCTTTATTGAGGCTATCGGCCGAGGCATTCATGTGACGACCAATAGTAAGGGATTGGTCCTAGCTCTTTCTGAGTTCTGGTGGGATACCACCCATAGCTTTCACCTGGGCTGGGGAGAGGCTACGGTGACTCCTGCGGACTTTACGGCTATCACGGGCTTGAGGTTCACCGATCGGCCGGTGACCTGGAGGGACCACATTTTTGACGCGAAGTTCAGGGACTATGTGGGGTTTGACCTCCGTCCGAAGGGGCTAGGGATGGAGACTCGGTTGGTTGAGATTCAGATTCTCTGGTGTATGGAGGGATTTGCAACCAATGGTGTGACTGCTCACCAGCTCGCCAGGGCTTTCTTATGGTTGACTTTATCTGTCACCATCTTTGCCAATTCTGGGACATTGGCGATGACTTGCTCTATTTGGATTCTTTGGTTGATTTGGCCACGATTGGGGAGGTCTCTTGGGGTGAGGCCGGATTGGCAGAGTGATCCTGCTACCTTCCCAGCTATGGTACGCTGGAGAGGTGAGGCTCGGGACAAGTTCAATGGGAAGACCCGAATCACTTTTGATTACAAGATGATGAAGCCTGTCATCAACGGGGACAGCTGTGAGAGGGTGAGTTTCTACCCTTGGGGGAGATATCCAGAGGCTCTGATGGGAGATGCCGTGGTCGTGACTCGGCAGAGGAGGTGGTTGACAGGCTTGACCTGTGATATCATCTACTTGGGGGACCAGTTTTCCAGGCAACATGGCCATGTCCCTCCTTTGGGCGTTATTGCTCCCCACGATCCTCCTCCTTTCATGCTGCAGCCCAAGGTTTAGTCAGAGGATGAAAGGGATAGGTACAGGATCGGCTTGGCTGCGGAGGACTACTTTGATTACACCACTCTGTATGCCACCTTTGTGGAGGAGCGTTTGAGGATGCCATAGAGGATGGTAAAGATAGCAGCTGCTCAGGGGTACGGGGAGGCAGAGCCGACCGATCCACCTATTCCTCAGGCTCACCTATCTTACGTGGTGAATGGGGTGCCAAGGAGGCTGATGGTGCCTGTTCCAGACACGAGGGACGCCGAGTTCACTTTGCCGGTTGACAACACTGTAAGTAACTCTGGATTCCTTTTCCTTTTCGGCTTTTGCTTTTTCTGCAATTCTGAACCTTATCCTGAGATTTTCTGAGCTTTTCTCTTTCTCACAGGTCCCTGCTCGCACTTATGACACTCTGGTGCGGCAGAAGAGGGGCTGGAAGCAGCTAGCTCAGTCTCTCTTGAGGAAGCTGGCTTGCGCGTCGAGGGCTGCGGGGAATGCGCAGGAGCTTGAGCGCAAGAGGAGGCATGTCGGGAGTACGACTTCTACATCATCAGCCTCGGAATACTACTCATCTTCTACCAGCGGCGTGCCTCGGGGGCAAGGGCCTAACACTGACATCCTAGAGCAGCTGGCGGATTATGAGCATGTGCCCGTTAACTTGTCCGCCGTGAGCGATGATGAAGACTTGCTGAGGGACCCCGAGCTCTACGAACTGAGCATCGACGACGAGTCGGAGGCTTAGGGTTCTTTTTGGTCCACGCTTAGAGATGGAGAGAGAAAACAATGAACAAAATGATACATGGCAAACAATTTGTATTTATTATTTTTTTATTTGGGGGCCAGTGAGGCAAAGACATGTAATGATCTTTTTCTTTTCTTTTCTTATTATTATTGGTATTTGCAAATTACTTGAGCCTCGGGGCAGTTTTTTTTGCATGGAAATTGGGGCGAGAATTGGGCCGGAATGTGTTATGATGGTATATGAATGTATGAGTGGTATTTGGGAATGATTTTGCACAGGTTTTATTGAGAAAGTGGGGGTGAGAATCCCACTTGGGCAGCAGCTTTGGCTGCTGCATATTTTTTTTTCTGCAGCAGTGGATGAAGCCGCCCGGCTAGGCCTTGGGAAAATGATGCCGCAAGGTTGGGTGTCTTGCCTGGACTGATTTTCTGCAAATAAAACCAAGGAGGGGTCTTTTTCATTTTATTTCCAACTTTGTCCTGTCCCAACTAATTTCCAAGTATATTTTTAGCCAAAAATTGGTGAGTCCAATCATTGCCATGGAGAAACCGGTCCGATTGCAAGAGGGGAAAAGGGATCATATTATTTCCAACCTTCAATCTTGGATGAGGTATAACTTTCAATCTCACAAGTGCAATCGTTGGTGGTATGCCCATGGTATCTAGGGAACCGACAATGCTTAGACTTATCCATCCGAATGCTAGGGTTCTTGGGCTTCCAATTCTCCAGAGGTCTCATAAGCCCCTCGGCTACCAAGCCATCAAATACTTTTTCCAACAACATCCCAAAGTCTTCAGCGGTGTAGAGGCGAGGCCTTGGCTTTGCAGCGGTTTGACCTGAGTTCTGTCCGACTTTTTCATTCTGAATGTAATTGACTGCCCCCACTGTTTCTTTTCCCTTCACGGCACTGAAATTACCCGGATCCGAGAGGTAGCGCGCTCGCGCCCCGGCATCTGGCATCATTTCGTTTGGAGGTGTCTCGCCGTTTGTTTTCGCATTTGTAGAGTCGCCACGCCATTTTTATTAAGTCCAAAACATTGAAAAAGGGCATCAGTTTAAAGATAATTTTAAACTGTTTTTTTTTGTGTGACGAGATTTTGAGTTCGGAGGTCAGATGACTCCTCGGGAAGAGAATATTAGAATATTAGAGCTCACCCGAGTCGCCTCGTAAAACGAGTCTTTCGGATACCCCTAATATTCTTTAATTGTTGTGTGTGTGTGTGTGTGTTTTTAAAAATGCATGCTGTATCGGATGTCTACATTGTACACTACGTATTGAAATGTATTGAAATAGCAATGGAAGGAAGCCTTACCAATGTTGGTTCGTGTCTGTCTTTCGCTGGGGAATAGTGTTTGAGGATGGAATGATGTTTCGGTACGGACCGGGATTGCTTCGGGAGGGGCCGGTTGTCTGCGGACAGAGTTTCGGCGTGAGTTGAGATTGTAGGCTGCGTTCGGGCAGAGGTTCGGCGTGCGTGGGGATCGTCGGGATCACTCGGGCAGAGGTTCGGCGTGCGTTGGAATCGTTGGCTGGATTCGGGCAGAGGTTCGGCGTGGTTTGGGATTGTCGGTTTGACTCGGAAAGAGCCGGGATGCCTCGGGAAAGACCAGACAAGGCCTCGGAGTACCACGAGGGGCCTCAGAGTACCTCGAGAGTGCCTCGGGGCAGCGCGGGAGCATCGCAGGAGCGCTCGGAGAGGCTTCGGAGCACCACGAGGGGGCTCGGAAGGCCTCAGAAGGATCCGAAAGGGGCCGGGAGTGCCTCGAGAGGACTTAGAGGGGAAGCCTGAAGGCTTAGGGAGGAAGAGAGAAGTGGGAGGTGTGTGAAAATGAGGAGGGGGATCCCTCTATTTATAGTAAAAATTTTCGTGCAAGAAGGTCCGTACGGACCTTCTAGGTAAACCAGAATCTTGGGTTTCCTCGATTTGAGGGAATATGTGATGATGGTGAATATTCTGTAATTATGGTGTCCCCTTGCAAGAAGGTCCGTACGGACCAACTAGGCTGCAATAAGGTCCGTACGGACCAACCATGTATGGGAGTGATGATTACTTTCGGGATTTGAGGGAATATTGTGGACTTTAAGGGGATTCAGTAATTATTAAAGCAAAGAGGTCCGTACGGACCATTATTGCTTTTCCAATTTCCTGAAAATTCCCAAAAGGTCCTTTTGTCCCTTTTTATCCCAGAAAGGCTCCTCCTTTGGTTTGGCTGGGGGTTTTGAGAGGGTTTTGAGTGCCAGAGGTCGTCGAGACTGCGTTGATGAGTCTGCGGTGCTTCCCGTGTGCTTGAAAGGGGGTGATCCAGATTGGGGTACTTACAGAAGCCCCTCGACGACGTCACTTATGAAAGAAGTGGGGTCGCCGATAAGATAAGGGTCCTAATCTGGATCGTGTGCTGGGAGATAAAGTGACCGGGGAGGTCAGTGTGAGGACGTGGTGGTGTCCTATTGTGTGACCGTTTAGGTCAGTAGGCTGGACCCTATGATAGGATTCCTACTGTAAGTACCCAAATCTGGCTCATGCCTTCCGGTTAAATTTCCCGGCAATTTCGGTAAGTTTTTCGGTAATTCCCCAGACCTTCCTAGTGTTCCGAAAACATTCCGGAACTGTTTTTAATTAATTTAGGGCTGAAGGGGATCCTTCCTAATTAAGAAACACATTTTTCTTAATTAGGAGGAAAGGTTCTAGAATTTGCCACCTTGCATGGTTCTAGAATGCTGAGTCATTGTGGATAATGCCGCACGGCTGCATTAGCTCGCTGTCCTTAGCCGCACGGCTTCATTAGCCTTATCCAGACTGCCTATAAATAGAGCCCTCCTCTACCCATTTCAACACAACAATTAACACAACAAATCACCCACAAACACTCCAAATACGTGAAGAATACTGCTGGAAGCTCAAGAAGGTGAAGAAGAAGGCCAAGAATCTCCCTCCCTACTCCTTGAAGATCCAAGACCAACCTCTCCTCCTAGCTCCGCCCGAAGAAGAAGGAAGCCATTGGTAACCTCGCACGCCCTAGCCTCGCATCCTAATTGCTTTATAAATTGCTCATTGCATTACCTTTATATTGCTTGGGACTTGGTAGATTAAAGATCATATCTTCATATTCCCCCTTCCCCTTTTGCAAGCATTAGACATCATTTGTCAAAAAAATGTAGTCTTTTCCCATAAAGGTGCATCCTTTGCACCTAAAACCCCCATTTTCAAATAAAAATGTCATCTTTATGCATCCTTTGCATATAAAAATCAAATCTTTTCAATCAAAATGCATCATTTGCATTCAAAATCCCTTTTCCAAGCATCATTTGCTTTAAAGACCACGTCTTTACCATAAACTAGCCTCATATGCTTTTCAAAATGCAATCTTTATGCATCATTTGCATAATGAATGCCAATTTCTTCAACAAAAATGCATCATTTGCATAAAAAATCAAATCTTTATGCATCATTTGCAATAAAGATCATTTCTTTGAATAAAGTGCATCATTTGCAACCCAAAAATGTCATCTTTTCATTAAAGTGTCATTTTTACATACATTTCCCCCATTCCCCCATTAGCAACCTAGGAACGGACCGGTGTAAAAGATCCTATCTTTACATCGTTCCTTCCATTAAAGGTTCCATGATCTCTTTAGAAAGGGACAACCTTGAACCCTATATCTCCGATTATCACTTAAGATGAGTATGAAGCATCTATACAAGCTCGACCATCTTAAAGTGTAGGATTGATGGGCTAAGGACCCTCATTTTCTAAAGAACCTCATCTTTGACTACAAAGAGAGTCATTCTCTCGATCACGCAAGTCCCGAGGTTAAAATGCGATGATCACAAGTCACAAGATGAGGATGGGATCATAATCCCGAATACATAAATTCCAAGAAATCCCGAGCGACAACCAACAAATGGTTTGTACGTCCGGAAGACGACTTGGGACATTCCCTCCTTATTTTCAAACACATGCACACAAGAAAGCACGCAAGCAAGCACGATTAATGAAATCATGGGAGACTTGCTCCGGCAAGGCACCTTGGGTGAACGCCAAACGTTCTTCCCAAGGGGTAACTTAACCTCCGAACCCATAAAACTTTTTTTTCAAAGTTTTGAGGTAATCAAAATGGCGTGGCGACTCCGTTTTTTCAAATTAAACCGGATGTCTTCAAACTCGCGTGAATCCAACAAAAACAAAATTTGGGCACACATTCACAGTTTGGCGACTCCGCTGGGGAAAATCCCAAAGGAGAAAAGCTTTTATTTTCAAAACAAAAATCGATACCCAGTATATAGGTGGAAACCACTTACCCTTCCTGTACACTCCCTGATGTGGGAGTTGGGATAACCGGTGGTTTAACAATCCCACGTACCGGTATCACTTTTTTCGAAAAAAAAATATAGAAAGCTTTTCCCTTTGAGCGGGTTAGACTCCCGTCGCCGATTTCATTAATCATGCTTGCTTTCTTTACCATGCATTGCATCATTTGCATCTTGGAATTTGTGCATACTTTGAACGGGAAACAACCCAAAAAATAGCAAAAGGAGTGGAACCTGGAAAATTGATCCATGCAGTCGTACGGCTCAATCCTCCTTGGATCCTGACCGGGCGACCTCAGTGGCAATTCCACCAGGAAAAATCATGGTTAATCTGGCAGTCCTAGCAGCTTGGGGCTACTCAGCTCCATGACTGACTGGGGCTCCCAGAAAATTTACGTGCTTATGTGTTGCATTCTCCCCGTCCCGAAAATCATTCCTTTAAAACACATTTCTGAAAATCTCTGTTTTAACTCAAAAAGGAACATTTTTAGGAGACCGCACACTACGCGCACCTGATATATCCTGTACACTTTTGCACGCACGTCCTTCAAACCCGAGGATGGTTCCAGCTGCAGTCACGGACAGCCTTACGATGCTCCCGGGCGCGCACGGAATCATCCCAACCTCCCCATGGCAGCCGGTGTCGACCAATGCACACCCGTGTCACACGTTTCAAAAACCGTGACTTTTGGTTGGTTTTTGGTCTAGTTCGTGTCATATAGCCCAGTTGCATACCCTCGTAAAGGTCAAGCCTTAGTTAATAACGGAAGAAGAACTCTGCCAAAATTCCGACAAGGAAAAATTGGCGAGATCTCAACTCCGACATTGACTATTGACCTTGACCCGCACGGAATGCGTAAGAGTCAAGGCCGAGTCTTTGCCAACAAATCACAAGATCTTTCGCTCAAGCGAAGCTCTCGCTAAAATTCCGACAAGGAAAAATTGGCAAGATCTTGACCCACCATTGACTTCGATTCTAACTCACGCCGGCGTATGCAACGAAGTTCAATGTGACACCGTGTCATCCGGCTTTGCCGCCCGACCCATGCCTATTATCTTCTCGGACATTACCGAAAGTCAAAACGTCATTCGCTCAAGCGAAATTCGCCAAAATCCTATCAAGGCGTAAAAGACGAGACTTTCCGGTATTGCCTTGACTATAATCCGCATCGCTCGTGCGTTGAAAGTTCCTATGACCCGCTAGGACCCGTTAGGAGCGTTCTTTACTCTCGGTCGGTGGGATCCGCGTGCCCTATAGGACCCTCGCCCGGGCCAGTCCACCCCGGGAGGTCGAAATACAGTGGAATACGAGGGGCTTATAGACGTAGTGACGGAACCCACCGATCCAGATCTAGTGTAGTTACGAAAAAGAAGGGCAAACCCCTTTTCCAACCGAATAGATATTAATAAAAGACACTGCTTTTTAAGTAAACTGGAAGATTCTAATTTGCATATTGCCCGAGCCTTCACGCCTAAACACCTACCCCGAGTCTAAACCTTTCCTATCCCTTTCCCGGCCGAGAAAGAAGTGGGTGAGAACACCGGTCGGCGACTTGTTAGCGCGGGAATTCTCACTGATTCGCGAGAATCCTCGCTTTGCCGGCTTTTCGGTGTCAAAATGGCCAACATGGTAGTCAACAATGGTAATAACCAAGTAGTCGGAGAGGCCATCCAGCCTTCAAATTCCCAAGCCTCACATACATGGTATGACGATGCGATCACTTTGAGGACTGCTCGGAGTATGAAAGTACCAAGAATGGATCAATGAAGACGCTCCTTCGAGAAAGAAGAAGAGAAAGTCCACACAACGAAGCTAAAAGAAAGGTATGAAGCCGGAGACAAGAGCGTCGGAACTCTAGAGAGCCTTTCCGGCAAGTTCGATTACTATGTCGCCCATGCGCCAAACAGCCCGCCAAGGAACCCATCATTCAAAGCACACCAGGCTTTCGATACCCCCATGTACAGTGATCCTCTTGAAGCGAGAAAGTGCTGAATTTGTGGCCATCGTAAAGTTCAATGAGAAGCTAGCGGATCTAGAAGCGAGAATACGTAAAGCCTATTGAATACGTAGCAGGTCAAGGAAGAATTAAGATCCCCTCTCGAAGAAGACTTCATCGGCATTATCCAGGCCAAGCCCTCCTGTTGGCTATAACGACAAGGTCGTGGTGTCCAAGATCGATAAAGAGAAAATGAATTATCAGCAGTGCATTGGATAAGATGAGCCGACTCTTGATCCATGAGCCCGGTTGTCACGGACGAGCTCACCGAGAGATTGCATCAAGCTACTCTAGCTCCCCTCACTATCTTTCCACGGTACCGGCACAGCCAATGATTTTCGGCAAGTTTTTGATCAATTTGAAGTCTCCAACTTTCTCAAGAACGCCGACAAGACCGCTACTCCCCAGGGCAACGGCAAGAAGGAGTGAGATCCCGGTCCAACCCTTTGTCAAGCCACCCTCGAGTCAATAAGTAGTGTAGGGTCCAGAGTCGCAGCGGCCTGTTCCGCTGAGTCAAGAATCTTTGAATTCCAAGTCCTCCGAGTCATCCAGAAGGCCTCACGCCCGAGGACTATCAAAATGTAATCAATGTCATCTTTCCCCTTATTTTGAATGAAATGACAGATCTTTACGAGTATCCTCTTATTGCCAACTTAACAAATGATAAATTAACTCAAAACTTAACAACAGTTAATAATGAATCATTTGAACAAGATGCAAACACACTAAATGAACAATACATTAAAGAAATCTTTAAGCGGGTTTCGGAAAAGAGGAAAACCGGGCCCAAGCTGCCGAGGAGATTTTGACAAGTGTGAACTTGGAGTACCGTCGAGGAACCTAAAGAGACACAGATCGGAAACTTCCTCCAGGGGGGTTGAACGGGACAGACTGATCGATCTGCTCGGGGAATACGTCGACGTGTTTGCATGGTCATACAGGATATGCCGGGGCTAGGCAGGTTCAATAGTAGAGAACAGAATCCCTCTAGCACCGGATGCTAAACCAGTAAAGCAGCTGAGGAAGATCAAGCGAGAATGGTCTCTACAGGTCAAAGAAGAAATTGAGAAGCTACTGCGGGTAGGATTCATCGTAGTCATCGAATATCTCGACATGGTTGTCCAATATTGTGACCGTCACCAAGGCCAATGGGAAGGTGCGCCTTTGTGTGGATTTCCGAGATGCGAACAAGGCCAGGCCCCAAGGACGATTACCCTTTGCCAAACATAGACATCCTCGTGGACTCCACTGCCAACTACGAAGTCAAATCCTTCGTTGACGGCTTTGCAGGATACAATGCAGATCAAGATGGCCGAGGAAGACCAAGAAAAGACAGCCTTCACCACGCCGCGGGAACTTACTGTTATACGGTGATGCCATTTGGGCTTAGAGAACGCCGGGGCTACTTACCAAAGGGCGGCGACCGCGCTTTTTCATGACATGATCCACAAGGAGATCGAGGTCTACGTAGACGACATGATAATCCACTCCCAAAGGCGAGGACGGACAGCACTTTGTTGACTGCGGAAGTTCTTTGAGAGAATGAGACAACATTCCATGAGACTAAACCCCCGCTAAATGCACCTTTCTGAGTGACAAGGGAAAAGTGCTTGGGTATATGGTCACGGAGCGAGGTATCGAAGTTGACCCCAAAGATCAAAGCCATTATCGATATGAGGCCACCTCGGACCCGTACGTAAGTCAAGAGCTTTATGGGAAAAGCTGCAAAAGACATTAGCCGTTTCGTCAAACTAGTTGACCACTATGTGCGAGCCCATCTTCAAGCTCATGAAGAAGAACGTAGACACGTAATGGACCGAAGAATGCCGGGGATGCTTTTGACCGAGATCAAGGCATACTTGGTACACCCTCGATGCTATGCCCCCACATAGACGAAACCTCTTCGCTCTATCTCACCGTCACCGATACGGCGGTTGGGGCTATGCTTACTCGGGGAAAAAGAAAGACTCTCGGGTAGAAAACGCCATTTACTTTGTCGGCCGGAAGGCTGCAGGAAGTGAGCTCAATTACTCGGCATGTGAAAAGATCTCATGCGGGAGCTGATGCAGGTAGTCGGCAAGTTGAAGCATTATATAAGCCCACGCCTGTGAATTTGGTCTCAAAAATGGACCCCATCAAATACATCTTTGATAAGCCTTCCCTCTCGATGCGTCTAGCAAAGTGGTCCCTTCTTCTTAGCGAGTACGACATCAACTATGTGACCAGAAAGGCTATCAAGGGTCAAGCGTTGTCGAGACTACCTAGCAAAATTTCCCGATAATGAAGACGAGAGGGCTCGAACCCCAATTCCCGAGATGAAGGGATCTTTCAGTCGAACACGAAAACCGATGGCGCTTGTTCTTTGACTCGAGCCGCTAACAAAGAGGAAACGGTATCGGGATGCTGCGGGTCGATCCGAAGGATGAGCATACACCCATAGCCCTCAAGTTGAATTTCCCGCCACGAACAATGTTGCGAGTATGAAGCTTATGCATTGCCGGTTTGGAAGGCTGCCTTAGAAAGGAATGTCAAGGAGCTAGAAGTTTACGGAGACTCGGCCACGATCATCAATCGGGTTTCCAACAAGTGGAAGGCGTGGACCCTAACACGCAGCGGTATCATGCCCATATGGGAGGAGTTGCATCGGACAGCTCGAGAAGTGACCTTCCACTACTTGCACAAGGAAAAGAACAGATTCGCGATGCCTTAGCTACTCTAGCCTCATTGGTAGAGATCCCGAGGAAAAGCCATAAAACCCTTCCGAGTAGGTAGAAGAGAAGCCCCGCCTTACGTTTGTGAAGTAGACACTGGGACCCGAGCCTATGAAGGAACCCCTGGTACAATCAAATTTACCAGTTCCTCAAAGATGGAGAGTCGGCTTTCGAGACGAAGAGGGTAGACCAAAAAGAAGGTGTCGTAAGATTCTATCGGGAGGAGCCATGAAGCTATGCGGACCCGGACTCGGCAATCCCTTTGTCCACCCAAATAACTGGTGATAAGCTCAAAAGAGCATTGCCACTATGTCTAAATAAAAAATATAAAAAAAAAAAGTGCAAAAAGAGTAAATGTACCCAAATTTAGGGCCGAAAAACCCCAAAAAGGGCGGTCTAGGCAAAGAACGGGTTGCACATAAAAAAAGAGAAAAAAAAAAAATCTTTAGTGCAAAAAGAGTAATGCCCAGCTTAGGGCCGAAACCCCAAAAAGGGCGGTCTCAGGCAAAAAACGATGGCCGCACATAAAAATTTTTTTAGTTCACCCGAGAATGGCAACTACGTATTTAAAGACCCGAGCCCTCTTAGTCCTTTTCTTGTAAAAAGGGGAGACGTAGGCAGCTCATATATATATGGTTCGGTCTAAACAATAAAAAGGACAATCAAGCTTCCATGAAGTGCGTCCTAAATAATAAGGAGTATTTCGGTTTTCATAAAACGGGTCCCAACTCAATAAAGACATTTGAGATTTCCATGAAATGTGTCTTGACTAATTTTTAAGATAATATTTCTTGTTCATTACAAGTTAAAAACTTCTTGATGAGTTCAAGCACCTGGGTCTACTCTTGACTCTGCTTAACCCGCTACAAAGATCTAAAATACAATAAAATGCCTAAATAAAAACTAATGTGTTTGCAAATATGGCAATAAGAGGAGTGATCCTAAGAAAAAGATTTGTTAGTCGTCATTACCATTTGAGTCTTCTTTGGTGCTTCTTCCACTTTTCCTCGGCCCCGTCGAGTCTTCTTCCTCTCTCTTTATCTATGATGTCGGTATCCTCATCCCGACCTCCTAGGTATCCACACCGGAGCCTCACTACGCAACCCGTGTCAATAAGTTGCTCTCTCTATCCGAGCACGAGTCCGCACCTCCTCCTCCCTCTCGAGCCTCATGAAAGCTGAAGCGACCTCTGACAACCTCTTGTACCGAGCCTCCATATCCCTGACCAAGTCACTGACCGACCGGGTTATGAGCGACTCGCCTTAGCCTCGGTCTCCCTTGAAAAAGTCCTACTCGAGTGATCGCGGTCGGCTCCCAATGCAAAGCTCGAGCGTCTCTTCCCTCCAAGATGACCCGAGTCGCCCCATCTCCCTCTCGTACCAGTCCAAGTGCAGACAAAGTGGTCAAGATGGTGCTCTTTCACCAAGCTCCTCGAAAGATAGCCACTGGGTGGGAAAGCAGTGCATGTCCAAGCCCTCGAGAAGAAAGAGAAGGTCACTTGGATCCCTCATGTCCAATGACACCACCTCCATGGTCCTGATGTCCTCCCAATCGCTCAATCAGGCTCTGTAAAGCCCCAAACGCACTGCCCGGATACTAAGCGGTGGTATGTAGAAGGATGACCGGCCAGAATCCGGGAACCCTCGCAAAAGAGAAAATATGGACTCACGAAATATCTCTCGGATCGCCTGCAACCTTCCAATAGAGGTATCCACCAACGGATGTCCGAAGTGGATAGCCTCCAGCCATGCGTCGGCTCCTAGCTGGCTACTCGTCCGGGTCTGTTGCCTCGGTTGCACCTCTCCGAGAAATCACCCAAGGGCACTCGAGTCGAAGGCAAAGCCCCGGCAAAAAGCCCCGAGCCTCTCACTGATGACCCATCAAGGTCAACACAATGCCGTGGACTCCCGGGATCTCATGAAATGGATGCTCCCGAGCCATCCTTTTCCAATCCCTATGAAGTGTCTCTCCCAAAACCCGGTGGGACAATATCCTTCCAGGCCTTGCGAATCTCTAACCATGTCCAAAGAGACCACTTATGAGCAGATCCCTCACTGGACTCAAAGCGGTGGAACGCAGCGCAGAATACGCAAAGGATGAATGCGTCCATAGCCACCGTGGTCGCAGCCATATTCGGGACCCAAACCTCCGGGGATATCAAAAAGGTCGATCCTGTCCGGGGCTACCATCATCCTCTCGGCCTCCCCCAAAGGAATCTGCGAGAAAAGATGCAAGCTTTACCGTCAAGGCACGTCTCCGATCAGCGGAATATATATAGCCTCAATCTCGACTCCCAATCAAGGCTCGGATGTCTTCATGCTTCGGGACAATCTCGTTATAAGAAAACATGTCTCGGACGTCCCGAACTTTCATTGCAAGGCTCTCAAAAGGTCCCAATCGGGCGGGAGATCCCTCAAATGCCATAAAGACTTGATCTTGAAGGAAGAATCAAGCAAATTCCCTATGAGATTGGAAGTTGTGTCTCACCCAAGATTGAAGATCGGACGTAAAACGGTCTCGTTTCCCCCTTTGCAATCCGACGGGCTTCTCCATCGCAAAATGATCAAAGGTGGTGCTTTTAGGTCCAAAATGTGCTCACAGGAACAATTGGGACAAGTCTAAGTTGAAAATGAAATGAAATGGCCAAGCCTTGCTTTTATTCAAAGAAATAACCGGTTCGAGACAGAGCGTGAGCCGCACGGCCCTATTTACCCTCGGGACCTATCCGCACGGCTACATTAGCCCTCTCAGAAAATTCTGCGGCAACCAAAGTTGGCCCAAGGGAGTTTTCACCCCACTTTTTCAACCAAAACCTCGTACAAAAACATATCCGTAAGCCATTCAAGCATTTATACACCATTATAAATCATTTTGGCCTGGCTTTCACTCCGATTCCAAGCAAAAAAATCGCCCCAAGGCTCAGATAATATGCAAATTTAGAAAACATAAATTAGAAAAGCAAATAAAACATAAGTACAATGTCTTCGCCCCATCGGCGCCAGAATAAAGCAAAAAATAAATAAAGTGTGCATAAAAATTGTTCATTGTTTGTTTTTGTTCCAAATCTACTCTAGAGACCTCCTAGCCTCCCGATTCTTCCTCCTCCTCATCGCTACTCAGCTCATAGATGCTAGCCTCCCTCATCGTGTCCTCCCGGTCGCTCACGCCGGCTAGATGGACATTATCGTGCCCATACTCGGCCAGGCCTGCATCCCGGTAATGTCGGCGTTGGGTCCCCGCCCCGAGGCATGGCACCGGAAGAGTACTCCGAGGCCGATGAGGTAGACGCCGTGCCCCCGACATGCCGTCTTCTTGCGCCTGAGCTCTCTGTGCATCCGCCGGCCGCCTTTGAAGCGCAGAGCCAACTTCCTCGTAAGGGACCTAAGATATGTCCCTTCAAACCCTCTATTCTCGCTTGACCAATGGCTATAGGTGCGAGCCGGAACCCGAGAAAAAAAAAAAAAGAAGAGAAAAATCTCGGTAAATTTGCAAAAAGCGTAAAGAAAAATCAAAGCCGAAAAGGGAAAGACCCTAAAAGTATACTTACAGTCTGGCTGTCGGGCGGCAAGGTATCTCGGGCTCCCTAGCGTCGAGACGGTATCCTCATCCTCCTCGGTACTCCATGGACCACATAGGACAAAGTGCGCAGGAGGGATCGGCGGGTCGCAGGCTCATCCTCCCCAGCACCGAGCGACCGCCGCCTTTCACTAGCTTTCAGCGTGGCGTCCTCGAGCGCCTGCTCCACAAACACAGCGTAGGGGGTGTCCATGTCGAAGTACTCCTCTGCGGCCTACGCCCTGCCCGGTACCTAGCAATCTCATCCTACGGCGATCCACGGGCCGTAGCATCCGTCTTTGGAGGATCCCCGAGGAGTAATGGCATCCAACGGGAGGGACATGGCCATGTCGCCTCGAGAAACGGTCCCCTAAGTAAATGACATCACATGTCAACCCAGTGAGCCACCTCCTCTGCCTCGTCGCCTCAATGGCATCTCCCAGCAAGATCTCCGGATACCTGCCCCAAGGGTAGAAGTCCACTCCGTCGTGCCCGTCCTTGTTGATGATCGGCCTCACCATTTTGTAGTCGAAGGTGATCCGGGTCTGCCCCGGGAATTTATCCTCGCATCTCCTCCAAATAACCATAGCAGGGAAGATGGTGACATCACTCTGGGTTCCAAGGGAAGAACCCGATCACCTCGCGTAACTGTGCCTGCATGTTCAAAACATCAAAAGGTCATTCTCTCTCTCATAAAAGTCTCAAGACAGAAAAGAGAAAAGAGAAAAGAAAGGAGACTACCTCAAGGGCAAATGAGAAACAGTCCATGGAAGCAGCTTTGTTCCGACTGTACATGTCCAACGAGAAGTATAACTCCGCCAATCCGGCCTCTCCCCAAGAGACCGTCCCTATCCCATCCACATCCTCCAGGGAGTCGAGGAGGCAAGTCATAGCTAGCATCCCAGAATTGGCAAAGATAGTGACTGACAGCATCAACCACACGAAGGCTCTAGCCAGCTGCTGGGCAGTCACATCATTAGCAGCAAAATTCTGCATGCAAGTCTGAATTGCCACCTCGACATTCCTTGTCTCCATCCCCAGCCCCTTGGGAATCAGCTCAAACCCAACCAAAGCCTGGAACTCCTCAGCTGTAATGTGGTCTCTCCAAGTCACGGGCCTCCCGGTGAACTGTAGGCCAGTAATAACTGTGAAATCGGCAGGAGTCACTGTAAGCTCTCCCCAGCTCAGGTGAAAGCTATGTGTACTGTCCCACCGTAACTCGTAAAGGGCTGGATCAAGACCTTGCTCTTCGAGGTGATGTGAACACCCCTGCCGATAGCCTCGACGAACGAATCCAGGCCGGTAGCCCTCACCAAATTCTTGGGGTTCACCCCATTCTTCTCGAAATCCGGCATCCTCTGCCAAAGCTTGACTGCAATCTCTAATGGTCCTCTAGACTTGTTCTCCTGTAGACAAGCACAACAAAAAGAAGTGTGTCAATCATTCATCATTTTCAAAAGCATGCATATATTCAAAAAGTGCACATGTTTTTCAAAAGAAAAGCATTCACAAAAGTTTTTCTAGCATTATTTGCATCAAAAAAGCATCTTTCATCACTTGAAACGTGTCATGTCAAGTCCCATTGCTTTCCTAAAGCACAAAATCACAATTTTCACAATTCCTTGCACATAAGCATTATTCTTTCAAAAATGGCATGCATGAATCCTTTTCATCTTCCAAAATCATGTTTTCTCAAAATTTTGACCTAGTTCTAGCACATGCAAGAACTCCGTCTCACTTTGGACAAAATTTTCATTCTTACTTTATTTGCGAGAAAAAAGTGGGTCATTCCCATTATTTTTGTCAAAATAAATTGCACATGCATATTCTTAGCCTCATAGGTTATTCATCAATGTCTCAAAATCATTCAAAAATCCTAGAAAATTTCTAAATTTGGGTCAAGCCCTAAGTCATTCAAAATTCAATCAAAATCGACGGAATTGAGCAAATTAAGAATGCTTACCCCAACCGATCGCGGGTTCGTTGATTTATGCTCTCTTCTCCCCCGGTAAAGCTCCGACGGAGGAGTAAGAAAGTCATACTTTCTTTCCGTTCGCACGAGCTCTGTTGGTCCCAAAGGTGCAACAAGAGTATGAAAACAGCTAGAGGGGGGGGTGAATAGCTGTATAAAAATTTCTACTCTTTTTGAAAATTCAACCTTGGCTTACTTGAGCTGAAAGTGTGGTCAAGTAAAAACCAACTTTCAAGCTTAGTAAAATGCACAGCGGAAGTTTTCTAAGTGCAAAACTTAGTATTGAAAAATAGTGTGGTCGACCGCAAAAGTGAAAGTGTGGTCGACCGCAAAGTTGAAAATAAGCTTAGGCAGATTTGTACTATAAACACAATTCAATATGGTGTTGGATAACTATGAAGATCAAACACAAGAAATAATATGAAAGATTAAGAACTTGAAATGTAAAGTGCAGAAAGTAAATGACACGATATTTGGAGAGGTTCAATCGTTAAAGATCTACGTCCTCTACCAAGATGGTTAGTCTTGGATTTTCTAAGGGAGATAGTATATTTGATTTGAGTAATGTTACAAGGAATACAAAGTGAGAATCAAACAATCTCAAATCTAACTATCTTTTTCTATGAAGCAAATCCTAGACAATAACCAGTGTATGTGTGTGTGTGCAAGATTCAAGAGCTCTTTATAATATGAAGAGAGAGCTTAATGAATCTAAGGTGTTACAAATGGCTTGAGAGATTTTCTGGGTTGAATAATCTTGAAGGCTTGTAAGTGTTTAAAGATTCAAAGAAATCTGGAGATGATAAGCTTCAACACTTTGATAATTTCGACGTCTCTCTTTTTCTCAAGCTATCTTGTTATCTTCATGCTTGAACACAAGGTCTATTTATAGCCTTGGAATGAAGATAGCCGTTGGAGTTTCGTGTTGAGCAAGCTTCAAGGACAATGTCTTTGTTGATGTATAATTGGAGCACGTGTCCTTTGTTGTCTCCATGTTGCGAGTTAGTGGCAAGGTGGTATCTTTGGTATGTCCTTTGTACGAAGTGACCCACTGTCACCAATTTTGAATTTTGGAGCAAATGCAACGGTAAAATTCTCGAGTTAACTCGAGTTGTGATCGAGTTAATTTCTCAATCTTCGAAATGATGTGCGGTCACGGCAAGCTATGCGGTCGAATGAATAGTGCGGTTAGCAAGCTCGGACGGTTGGCATGTTGCGGTGCGGACATGGCAGACATGCTGATGCGGTTTGGACATGCTCCATGCGGTTTGGACATGCTCCATGCGGTCAGCAAGAATGCGGTCGAAGAGGTGCTTCAAGTCTTCATAATGCGGTCCAATATGCGGTCGACCGCATGGCCAATTTTGAGCCAAAAATTACTTAGAAAGTTTTAACCTAGAATAACCTACTCAAGCCTAAGTAACAAAATGGACTTAACTATATTTGAAGTTAGTGAGACTTCATACATTATGTCCTATAGTCCATGTAAAGTAAAAATAGGTGATGGTATCAATCAAATTAAGTAATAGGAGGGGTTCATAGTAAGCATACCCAACAATCTCCCCTTATGTGATTGAGACCATTACCTACTATAACAAAGGCTAATTCATTGTACTTGGTAAAAACATGTCCTCATAATTTAAGAATGGTAAATCATGTCCCAAGTCAATGCACACACTTAAGCCTAAGTCATAGATTTCTAACTTCCTATAAAGATAAAAGAATTTCATATTGGGAAGTAAGAAATAATCATTTAGTGCATTCAAATGATGTTAACATGAAGTGCATGAATGCGTTTAAACTAAATGTAAGAAACATGCATAAGTAAGGAATGTGAAAGATAGGTTATATGCATGAGTTAAAAATAATGCAATCATTATTCTACAAACAAGGAGTTTGAGTGAATAAAGTTCTCAAAAACCATAATGATGCATTTAGAGAGATTAATATTGTGGTTTACTGAGACTTTCAAAAATTTAACAAAGAAGGAAGCAATAAACAAAAGGCTTCCGAAAGTCTTCATTAATCTTCTTTCTTCAACGCAAGTCATACGAATCATGGTCACGAACGACGACGTAATTGTTGGCTTCTTTGGATCGGCTTGAGGAGCGGAGGCTGGAGGAAGATCTTCGGGCATGTGGCAGAAGAGAGGCTTCGGCTCCTATGGCTTGGAGAACTTTCTTGATTCGGCGGCTTCCTTGTTTCTTTGCGGTTTGAAGTGCGGCCGAGATGATTCTCTATATTCGTAAAGTTACCTCTTGAGGAGTTAGTGAGAATGTCAATCCTTGAAGTTTGAAAATCAATGCGGTTGGAATGGGTTCCCAAGCTTTGAGTTAGACTCTTGAATCTTTCTCCTAGTGCCGTAAAGGCAGCATTTACAGAGGTGTCAATATGGTCTTCAACTTTCTTGATTCTTTCAATAACATCAGTTTTATCCAGAGCCATTGCCTTGGATACTTCATCAACCGCAAGTTTCATTTCAGAAGATAAGCCATGTAGGAGAGCTTGAGTCATTTTTCTCATAGCTTCTTTGATGAAATCTTGGGTGATGGATTCTGGAGAAGGAATGAAGGGAGTGATGGGAGCAGTTTGGCTTGAGCTTGTACCAGTATGACCAAACATAATGTCTTTTAAGGCCTTTGTTATGAGAACACTCTCCCCCTTAATGGTGTCAATCAATAGGGAGGGAAGAGCATCAACTTTGGTATGAAGGCTTTTGTGAGCTGCAGCCAGAAGTGATTGAGATTTGATGAGTTGGGCAATGCAGGATTGATTGTCAAGCTGGATAGAGGTCAAGGTTTCAATGGACTGGAGGATTTTGTTAAGGTCAGTGTTTTGAGGAGGCTCTTGAGAGGGTTGAGGGCTGAGAGGAGGAGTAGGCCCACTGCGGTTGACCGTGCGGTCCGATTGAAGTTCAGGGATAATTGGGTCCTTGCCAATTGTAGTATCCTCTTTTGGTTCATTTCCTTGGTTAGCAGCAGTTTCTTCATTTTCATCAACATTAACTCCTTCATCATTAGTAGGTTTTTCAAAACCTTCTTCAAGCCAGTTGTCATCATCAGCAACCACCTTGGTTCTTGTTATCACCATATCCTCCTGAATAGATGGAATTGAATCAACCAACTCATCAGATACTTCGTCATCAGAATCATCAAGACCCAGGTCAGCAATGGTTTGACTAACATTGACAAGTCTTGGCCTTTTCTTTGGTGAGGTTTGATCATCAGTTATTTTCCTTTTCTCCCCCTGAGAAGTAGCACCAAAGAGATGATTGAAAATTTCCTGTTCTTTTAAGGCAGAGGGGGTTGGAGTTGGAGAGATGATAGGAGATTTTGGCTTGGGTTCATTTGACTTGGATGGGATTGGAGAGCTTGGCTTAGTGACTTTAGGAGCTGGGGCACTAAATTTTGAGAGTTTCACAGGCTTGGATGGTGCGGTCGACCGTGATGTTACGGTTGGCCGTGGTTTTTCAAATTGGAATGAAGGTTTGGCAATGCTTGGCTCTTGAATCTTGATTCCACCAGGTCTCCTTGGTGGATCAATAAAGGAAGCTTTCTTCTTTGGAAGATCAATAGCCTTTATCTTTTCCCTTGGCTTTTCTAGCCACTTCCCTTAAATCCTCAGGTTCCTTGATTTTCTCAACACTGTCATCTTTTGTTAGTTTCTTCTGTCCTTTCAGAGGCACAAACTCTTCTTGGGGATCCTTCTTCCAAAAGCGAATATACGGTTTATTGTCAAACTTTGTTCGAAAACTGCATTGTTTTTCTAGTGAATATCTTGGCCTTTGGAATTTCGGCTGAAGTTCATGATGCTGTCAATGTACTTGCCTATCTTCTCAGTTTGAGCCAGAATGAGGGAAATGAGTCTGGTATGGGTTCTGTACTTGTTATTCCCAGCAGCCTCATTCTTTTGATATTCAAGAATACTTGCTATCAGACGTTGAAAGATGATCTTGGGCCAATGGAGTTTCTTACCAAGAAATATAGGCTGCAGTAAATCTTCCACCGATCATTATTGAAGTTTGCACGATTTCCGGTTTTGCGAGAAGAGAGAGTGTCCAACAAGATGGCGATATGATACATTAGCTCATCAAAACTTTTTCTTGGAGTTGTAGTGACAAAGTAGTACTCCCAATCAAAGACACGAGAGAGATCATCCAAATCCTTTTGATCTAGCTCCGTAGGGTCGATTACGGTGATTGGCATGTTCAGAACAAAAGCTATGTCTTCATAGTCAATATCCAAGGGAATTCCATGAATTTGAGTGCTAATTATCTTGATCCTTCTACCCTTATCATCTTTTACGCTTAGCTCTCTGGCATTGTGAAAGAACCGATCCACCAAAGCGAGGACATGGATTGATTGCTTCATGTCAAAGAAGGGCATAACTCCAGTTTCTTAAATACTTTTAGCGAGAACTCTACCAAGAGCATCTTGAGCCGGATCTTTGCGATCAATAACCCACCCATGTATAAAATGACTAGTATTCTCGCAATAATAGAAAAAGTTAGAATATAGAAAAATATATGTAAGTGCGGTTGGCCGTAGTTTAAGGTAGCGTGCGGCCGACCGTAATCTAGGGAGAAAGAGCAAGTCTTGTGCGGTGACCGTGATATATGCGGTCAACCGTGATTTGGGTGAAAACAAGCAAGTAAAATTTGTAAGAAACATTTTGGATTAAAAAGTTTAAAACAAGATTAATCGGAATCATAAACCAAAATATACGGAATTTCCCAGAAATTTATTATGAACATTTGAAGAACATGAAGAACTCGAAGAACATGAAGAACAAAATTTCCAGATTTTACAGAGCATGTTTAAAAATCATATTTTCTTGCTTTTAATATAGGGAATTTCATTTAAATCAACAAACATACATGATTTAACTCAAATAAATTGCAGAAATTGAGTTCAAAACCCATAAAACTCGAAACTTAGGTTTAACATAGTTCTTCATTTTGAGTAATCAAAGCACCATCTAAACATGAAATAGACAACATTTATGAGTTTCTAATGAAGAATCGATCATGGATAAGCAAAAATTTCAAGCAAGATAGCAACGCAAAATGATATTTAATGAAACTGGGTTTTCCCGTTTTTCCGCCATTGACGAGCAGATTTTTGAAATTCAAAAATCAAAAGGTTTTTAGAGAAATGACTCACCATTATCACGAATTTGGATACACTGGATTCACTCTTTGATTCCTCTGAAGTATTTTGAGTTGAATCCGATTGAGAATGAGACATTTTATAGAGAGAGTTTTTAGAGAGAGAAAGTAGAGAGAGAAAGAAGAAGACAAAGTGAAGGACCGATTTGTGCAGGTGACAGGGAAGGACGAGAAGTGGAGAAGTGGAAACGGGAGTTATGGAGGGAAGTTAGTGCACAGTAATGTCCTTTGTGTAAGAGGATAGTCCTTTTGTCTTCACTATGACAGCCAATGGGGGCTGAACATGTGGCATTTTTAAATTAAAATATTTATCCCATAAAGATTTTGAATTAAATAAATATGAGGGAAAAATAATTGCAAAAGTACCCTTGTGCAATTATCTTGTCCTAATATGGACAAGTCCCAGACATCACAAGGAGTTAGAGTACTTACCTGATGTCTTCAAGAGTACGGCTAAGTATGACTCATTATGAGCCAAACGGTGGACCGTATTGAAGGCTTCTATAAAGCCTAGAAATTATTTGAAGGCTTATATGGTCCAGTCTTAAGCATGCGGTCCATTAGAGAATTGATAAAGCATTTTGGCATGCTAAAGGACTAGTGCGGTCGACCGTGCATTGTATAGGCTTGGTGCGGTCGACCGTGAAGAATGGAATGGGCCATTCTTATTGACCTGTCTTTGAGCATGAACTTGAAACACACAATTTGTTAGTTAAAAAAATAAGGACAAGTTTTACTTGAGTTCTAACATACCCATTTCTCCTCTTAAAATACGAATCTCTTGGAGTCTAGAAGCTTTGGTAAGAATATCTGCAATTTGATTGTCAGTACCAATATGCTCTAAATGAATGTTACCTTTTTCAACATGATCCTTGAGAAAGTGATATTTGATATCGATGTGTTTGGTTTTAGAGTGCATAACAGGGTTGTTTGATACTGCAATGGCTGATGTATTGTCACAATAGATTGGACAATTTCCTTCATGAATGCCATAGTCAACTAGTTGTTGCTTCATCCACAAGATTCGACAACAGCAGCCTCAAATAGCCGATGTATTCAGCCTCCGTTGTTGAGACAGACACTGAAGCTTGTTTCTTGCTTTGGCCCATGTAACAAGTCGATTTCCAAGGAAATGACAAGTTCCACCGGTGCTCTTCCCGTCGTGTGCAGCCGCATAATCTGCATCCGAGAATCCCGTAAGATCAAAAGATGGTTCTTTGGAATACCAAAGTCCAAGGTTAATAGTCCCGGATAGATAACGAATAATACGTTTTACGCCTATAAGGTGTGCTTCTCTAGGGTCTGCTTGATAGCGAGCACAAACACAAACACCGAACATGATATCCGGTCTACTAGCAGCTAGATATAGTAAGGAGCCAATCATACCTCTATACAAAGTTTGATCAACTTTCTTACCTTTCAAGTCTTTGTCTAACTTGTTACCCGTAGCCATAGGAGTGTCGTATGCTTTTGCATTTTCAAGTCCAAATTTCTTGATTAAGTCTTTAGTGTATTTTGCTTGGTTAAGGAAGATGCCATCATCACATTGTTTGATTTGGAGCCCAAGGAAGAAAGTGAGTTCTCCCATCATGCTCATCTCAAATTTGCTTTTCATGAGCTTCTCAAAACGCTTACACAAAATTTCATTAGTAGAGCCAAAATGATATCATCAACATATATTTGAACAAGTAGTGTATGATCATTATATTTGGCAAATGAAAAGAGTTGTGTCGATTTTACCTCGTTTGAAGCCCTTTTCTAAAAGAAATTTAGATAGAGTATCATACCATGCTCTTGGAGCTTGTTTGAGTCCATACAAAGCTTTTGGAGTTTGTAGACATGATCAGGATGTTTGTTGTCTTCAAATCCAGGAGGTTGTGCAACATAGACTCGTCTCTTGAAGTTCACCGTTGAGAAATGCGCTCTTCACATCCATTTGATAAAGCTTGAATCTTTTGAAGGAGGCATAAGCTAAGAAAATTCTTATGGCTTCAAGTCTTGCAACGGGAGCGAAGGTTTCGTCGTAATCGATTCCTTCTTCTTGTCTATATCCTTGTGCAACCAACCTTGCTTTGTTTCTTGTGATGCTTCCATTCTCATCCATCTTGTTTCTAAACACCCATTTTGTACCAATTACTCCTTGATCCTTTGGTCTTGGAACTAAAGTCCAAACTTTACATCTTTCGAATTGGTTGAGCTCTTCTTGCATGGCCACAACCCAACTTGAATCTTGGAGTGCTTCATCAACTTTCTTTGGTTCAATTTGAGATATGAATGAAGTGTATTCATCATAGTGAGAACTCCTTGTTTGAACCCCAGAGAACAAATCACCAATGACATTGTTAATTGGGTGATCTCTAACCTCATGAATTTCTGGAGGTAAGTCTGGTTGAGTTGTTTGTTGTTGAAGATCTTCAATAGGTACATCATTTGAGCCATCAAAATAAGTGAGTTGAGGAATAGGCTCAATGGAATTTATGGGGTCAGATTCAACTGCATCATCTTCTGAGTGAACATTTTTAGTAGGAACTTCTGATGTTGGATTTGAAAAATTTGGTGCGGTTGAAGTTGATGGATTTCCTTGAGTTGAGTGATTTTCTGAACTAGGTGCATTTTGAGGAGGGTTACCTGTCTCATTAGGCTCAGCAAAATCATCAGCAACATTTGGAGCCAAATGTGGCTCAAGGAGAGAATGTTCATCAAAAGTAACATGAACAGATTCTACTATCTTTAAACTATTTTTATTAAAAACACGAAAAGCTTTAGAGTGTTTGGCATACCCAACAAAAATACCTTCATCTGCTTTAGGAGCGAATTTACCTCGATGCTCTTTTCCATTATATAGAATAAAGCATTTGCATCCAAATATTTTGAAGAAGGCTATGTTGGGGGTTCTTCCTCTCCAAAGTTCATATGGAGTTTTGTTGTAGGTCTTGTTGATGAGAGATCTATTTTGAGTGAAGCAAGCCGTTTGTGTTGGTAGCTTCGCCCAAAAGTATTGTGGTAGCTTGGCTTCGGCGAGCATTGTTTTACCGGCCTCGATCAACGTTCTATTCTTTCTTTCCACAACTCCATTTTGTTGTGGAACTCCAAAGAACAGAGAAGTTATGGTCAATACCATGGTCGTCACAAGATCTTGAGCTACACCGTTATTTTTGAATTCAGTTCCATGATCCGATCTAACACTAACGATGTCATCCTCTTTTTGTGTTTGGAGCCGTCTAAAGAGAGAGGTCAAAATATCATAACAATCATCTTTGGAGATCATCATTTCGACCCATGTATATCGCGAGTAATCATCCACCACAACTAAAGTGTATTTGCTTCCTCCAATGCTTGCGATGGTGACAGGTCCAAACATATCGATGTGGAGTAGTTGCAAACATCTTGAAGTTGAAGGCACGGTCTTGCTGGAGAAGGATGCCTTGGGTTGTTTGCCAAGTTGACATGCAGCACACTTCTTATCGTGGTGATCAGCTACTTTTGGTAGACCACGAACTAGACTTTCTCTTCCAATCTTAGATAGATACTTGAAGTTCAAATGACTAAGTCTTTTGTGCCACAACCAACTATTTTCACTCACACTTTTTGCTACAAAACAAAGATTAGTAAGATTACAAGCAGAATTAAAATCTATAATGTAAACATTATTCTTACGAATCCCTTTGAGCAACGTGACTCCGGATGTGCCATCTTTGATAAAGCAATTTGATGAAGTAAAGTTGCAGTGCAATCCTTTGTCACAAAATTGAGATATGGAAAGAAGATTATGCTTGAGTCATTTGACTAGAGATACTTCTTTTATAGTTAGATTTCCTTTTCGAATGACTCCATATCCAATCGTCTTTCCTTTGTTGTTATCCCCAAACGTTACTGATGGACCATTTTCTTCACGGACATCTTCCAAGAATGTGATATCTCCTGGCCATATGTCTTGAATGTACCACCGTCGAGATACCATTCATTTGAATTTGCCTTGGAAGATCCAGCCATGAAGCAGAGGACCTGAAAAATAAACATTTAAGCACGAGGTCCCCTTTATTCTTTTGGGTCCTGGGGTTAGCACCTTTTAACAACCCACACTTGTTTGACCGAAGGCGGATTATGTCTTCGAGCATTAGGTGTGAATCTTAAAAGGCATTCGACGGCAGCCTGAGTGACCATAACTATCACACACGTAACAGTGATGAAAACTACAAGTATCATGTGTTTTTACTAACTCTTTACTTTTCTTAAGAGTTGCATGCTGTTTGGGAGCAGTGGTTTTAGCTTTGACAAAGGGAACTGGCTCTGGCTTGACTACGTATTTTCTAGGAGCATTCTTCTTGCTTTTAAAGGCACGAGGAATGGTCGAAGAAGAAGGGCGGTCAGCCTTGCAGTTGCCAAAGACCACCAATTCCACCAGAGATGGTTGGAGAAGGGATGCGGCCAACTCCATAAGCCATGTTCTCCGAATCATCAATTTCGTAATCCTTTTCTTTTATCTCGAGAGTCCTTCCTATACTTTGGGTAGACATAATTGAAATTATGTTGTCCTTTACCCTTAGGATTAGCATGCTTCCTCTTAGGAATTTCATTAGTTAGTTTTGAAATCTCCTCATCCTTTTCACTATCTGGATGCACACTTCTTCTTCACCGGATCCAAAACCTATACCCTCCTTAATTCCATTGGAAATTTGGGAGTCTATGATTTGATCCGAGGTGGATTTTGACTTGTTCCACCTATCAATAATCTTTTGAAGATCGTTGATTTGAGTAACTGTGTCATCATTGCGAAGTTGAAGCGCAAAGAACCTTAGTTTCAAGAATGAGGTTTTGATCTACAAGAGGAGTCATACTTTTGATTTGGCCCTTAAGATTTGAAATTTCGGACCTCATCACAGCTTTTCTCCGTCTTGAGTTGAGAAATTTCATCGGTTGCTAGTGATAGAGCTTTCTTAACATTTTCAAACCTTTGGATCATCACTTGCCTTTTTAAACATCTCTTCTTGATCCATGGGGAAATCTCCTTAGCCCTTTTTGAAACTTTTGGAGTTGATTTAGCTTTTGAAGATGTTTCATTTTGGATGGAAAGATGGGGCGAGAAAATGAACAATTTCCAATCTTGGTGCTTGGAGTGAGGTCAAAATTGCTATAGTCCACACTGCTAGCCACAAGCTTGGTTTTCCTTGAAATCACCTCATTCCTCTTTTTGAGCGACTCATCGTGAACTTCATCTTCTGAGTCACTAGAAGCATCCTCAGGAATGAGGCAGAGATTTACCTCTTCGGTACTCTCATCGCCGTCTTCATCGAATCGCCTCGATCCAAGTTGCAAGTTCTTTAGAATTCTCATCTTCTTCAAAGAACCATTCCCTTTCGTTGAGAAAACTTCGAAGGAAAGTTTTCTTTTCAAATACTCATATTTGGGTTGAGGACATTCTCGAAGCAAAATGACCTGGCTTTCTACAATTGTAGCAAACAAGGTCACTCCTTTTCTTTGAGTCACTCACCCTTGAAGATGTTGCTGGATATTTGCTTTTTGAAAACGGTTTTGAATTTTTACGAAATTTTTGAAAACGTTTTACAAACATGGCAAAGTCCTCATCATCCATATCGATGAGAGAAGAAGTTGAAATACTAGGATCCGAGGTAGGCTTTGAGGGTTTCTCCACATGATCAACAACAGACATAGAAAGTGATTTTCCCTTTCCCTCGACTTCTTCAATATGTTGTAATTTCAACTCATAAACTTTAAGGTTTGCATATAAATTACTAAGAGTCCATGTATTTAATTGTTTTGAATCTTCGAGGGAAGTTGCTTTGTGCATCCATTTGGATCCCAGAGCGTAAAGGAATGTCATGTTAATTTCTTTATCGCTTAGAACTTTACCTAGAGATAAGCAAGCATTTACTACCTCAACATAGCGATCGTAGGTTTGACGTAGAGATTCATTGGGTAGTCCGTTGAAGCCGCCGTATCTCCTTTCAATTTCAAATTTCTTGCTTTCCTTGCATTGATCATCACCTTCGAGATAGTTTTCAATAGAGTCCCACATCTCCTTTCATGCCTTGCATTTGAGTACCTTCGATAGGTTGAAGTGGGTAATGTTCCGGAAATGATATGTCCGGCTTTGCTATCTAATGCAACATACTTTCTTTCTTCGTCAGTCCATTCTGTCTTGACTTTTTGACTTGGGAACTTCGGTATTGGTAGTTGCATCGCATTGGCTTTCATTGGAACAAAAGGTCCATCGTTGATACAATCAACTAGCCTTTCATCTATTGACTCTAAATGAATTAGCATTCGAGCTTTCCAGATATCGAAGTGATCTTCATCCAACATAGGAATGTGTGAATAGTTAATCGTTGCCATAGCTTTTGAAGTTGCCATGAAGAATCGGCACCCAAGCCGTTAAGCTTGAAAACAGAGAATAGTTTTATAAAGGTGTTTGGCTCGATACCACTTGTTGGTCCCAAAGGTGCAACAAGAGTATGAAAACAAACTAGAGGGGGGTGAATAGCCGTATAAAAATTTCTACTCTTTTGAAAATTCAACCTTGGCTTACTTGAGCCGAAAGTGTGGTCAAGTAAAAACCAACTTTCAAGCTTAGTAAAATGCACAAATGGAAGTTTTCTAAGTGCAAAACTTAGTATTGAAAAATAGTGTGGTCGACCGCAAAAGTGAAAGTGTGGTCGACCGCAAAGTTGAAAATAAGCTTAGGCAAGATTTGTACTATAAACACAATTCAATATGGTGTTGGATAACTATGAAGATCAAACACAAGAAATAATATGAAAGATTAAGATCTTGAAATGTAAAGTGCAGAAAGTAAATGACACGATATTTGGAGAGGTTCAATCGTTAAAGATCTACGTCCTCTACCAAGATGGTTAGTCTTGGATTTTCTAAGGGAGATAGTATATTTGATTTGAGTAGTCGTTACATAAGGAATACAAAGTGAGAATCAAACAATCTCAAATCTAACTATCTTTTTCTATGAAGCAAATCCTAGACAATAACCAGTGTATGTGTGTGTGTGCAAGATTCAAGAGCTCTTAATAATATGAAGAGAGAGCTTAATGAATCTATGGTGTTACAAATGGCTTGAGAGATTTTCCTGGGTTGAATAATCTTGAAGGCTTGTAAGTGTTTAAAGATTCAAAGAAATCTGGAGATGATAAGCTTCAACACTTTGATAATTTCGACGTCTCTCTTTTCTCAAGCTATCTTGTTATCTTCATGCTTGAACACAAGGTCTCTTTATAGCCTTGGAATGAAGATAGCCGTTGGAGTTTCGTGTTGAGCAAGCTTCAAGGACAATGTGCTGGTGATGTATAATTGGAGCACGTGTCCTTTGTTGTCTCCATGTTGCGAGTTAGTGGCAAGGTGGTATGCTTTGGTATGTCCTTTGTACGAAGTGACCTTTTGTCACCAATTTTGAATTTTGGAGCAAATTCTCGCAACGGTAAAATTCTCTGAGTTAACTCTGAGTTGTGATCAGAGTTAATTTCTCAATCTTCAGAAATGATGTGCGGTCTGGCAAGCTATGCGGTCAGGAATGAATTGCGGTTAGCAAGCTCAGACGGTTGGCATGTCAATGCGGTCTGGACATGTTGAAGCGGTTTGGACATGCTGATGCGGTTTGGACATGCTGATGCGGTTTGGACATGCTCCATGCGGTCAGCAAGAATGCGGTCGAAGAGGTGCTTCAAATCTTCATAATGCGGTCCAATATGCGGTCGACCGCATGGCCAATTTTGAGCCAAAAATTACTTAGAAGTTTTAACCTAGAATAACCTACTCAAGCCTAAGTAACAAAATGGACTTAACTATATTTGAAGTTAGTGAGACTTCATACATTATGTCCTATAGTCCATGTAAAGTAAAAAATAGGTGATGGTATCAATCAAATTAAGTAATAGGAGGGGTTCATAGTAAGCATACCCAACAACCTGACACTTGCCGGCGTATTTGGTTGAACAATTCTCATAACCACATCCCTACAAATCAGGGGCCGTTATAGACACGTTCACACAATCAAGTAACTGTCGCTACAATCTCGGAGGACATGTTGCCTCCCCAAAAATACATCACTTTTTCCTATAAATACATCATCACTACCAAACGGTAAAAGGTAACTGCCATTTTGTTATCTGAATTCCATATTCAATACATTTTGAGCTTTATACAACGGTGATCTTACTCTCACGCCCGAGCGTCTTCGCCGGAGACACATCCGGCTAGTCGTGGGTTCTCGATTTCAGTGTCAAGGAGCCAGGTGATCACTCCCGCCACGTGGAGGAAGATTGATAAGCACAATTCCTCGCAAAGCATCGCTTGGTTCCATTGCCGGGAATCGTGCTTTAAACTTGACCTCGAAAACTCTATCAACCTGCAACAATGGTGACTTCAGAGGGACACGTATCTGAGGCTTCACTTGGGCATGAAGAAGTGAACAACAACAACACGAATACAAACGCAAATGTAGAAAACTTGAACTTGCCTCCTCCCCCACCGAATCGTCCTCATGGTAGAGCCACCCGCTCTACCAGTGTTGTTGATGGCCGAGGATTGCCTGACACAAGGAGAGGGAAAAGGCATATGGATGGGCAAGGAGTTCCACCTCCTCCAAAACGTCCCATCTGCTCAAAGTTAATGTTGGAAGCAGTGGCAGGTCCCTCCACCAACCCCATGAGCAAGAAGGAGATGATGTTGGAGCGAGCCTGCATTCTGCCGACTTGATAGCCATGGAGGAGGCGTAACAGCCGACATACGCTCGAGAGAGTGGCCCCACTGTGTTTCTAATGGGCAACGGGCCAGGAGTTTGAGGCCAAATGAAGGTGTGGGGCGTAATGGTGAAAACAGGATAGTTCAACGTGCTCCCACCTGGTCGCTCATGTGCCCAAGAACGACCTAAGGGCCAGCCTCAACGTAAACAGGAGCAAGAGGCTCGGCCCGACTTAAGGACGCGTTTAATGGCCAATAGAAACAGACATGTGTTTCGCTAGCCAGACGAGAGGTCGTGGTCTCATAGAGATGTGAATGGGCGCAGTCGCCCGTAAGAGAGGAAAGGCGCAGTCGCCATTTGGAGATTATAGGCGCAGTCGCCACAAGGAAGTGACAGCACGTATCTCCAATACGATCGTAGAGGGCTCATTCCCACAGGGACAGAAGGAGTAGGCAGGTGACTCCCCCTAGAAGTGAAGGCCAGAAGTCAAATGCTGTGCCCCCTCCCAGAGATGAAAGACCCGATGCCAGGGAATGGTTGTTGATGAAAAAGAAGTTTGAACAATGGGAGGAGGAGAAGAAAAAGGATGCTGGAAAGGTCGAACGAATTGATTTTGCTCTTCGACCTTTATCCAAAGAAATCAGAGATAGTCGGCCTCCTCCTACTTTCAGGTTGCCTCTTACGGAGAAGTATTCTGGGTCGACTCAATGCAAGGAGTCATATAGCACATCCGGGAGGCCACCATGTGTTTTGTCGCCAATGAGGACGACAATATGTGCAAAGCCCTCCTAAGCACACTCACCGGGGCAGCCTTAACTTGGTTCAACGGTCTGGCTGCGGGTAGCATCACTACTTGGACATGCTTCAGGACAAAGTTCTTGGATCGCTTCTCGACTGCAGGGGCTCGGAAGATAACTGTCACCGATCTGAATAACTTGGTGCAGGCGAAGAATGAAAGCTCGATGAGTTACTTCACCAAGTTTAAGGAAATGGTTGATAAGATAGAGGAAGACCTCACTGATAGGGAAGTCATTAATTGCTTCCGAAACGGTATTTCCTCGGCAGACATGGATTATGAACTCACAAGCCAGACAAGAACAACTCGACAGGAGTTGTTTGAGAAGGTGTATAATGTCGCCCTGGCTGAGGAAAGGAAAGAGAAAAAGAATGGTAAAAGCCCCAAGGTAGAGGTCGCTGATGATAAAAAGGACTCCAACAAGAATGGAGGAAACAATAAAAATGGAAAGAACAGGACTAGAGCAACGGAGAAAGTGCCCGAGGCTTTCACTCCCCTTACGGTGAGTCGAACAGAGATTATGAATGCTGTCGAACTGGCTCCTCCTGTCCCAATGAATCCAGGCAACAAATTTAGAAGGGTCAATAGCAAATATTGTGACTACCATAAGGACACTGGTCATCTCACAGAAGATTGTTTGGGTTTGAAGCGCATCATCCAGAGGATGGTCGACCAGGGGAGACTCGAGGCTTACGTAAAAAGGACTCAAACTGGTGGAGGCGAGCAGCCAGCAGGCGGACAGCAGGGACCTAGGCAACCTAGATTGAATCTGGGGGTCATTACAGAGCAAGCAAGCAACATGGCCATCAAGCACAAGATCTTCCAACTCAATAAGGCCCCACATGTACCTCCAAGAAGAGAAGTCAGAGATGAAGCGATCAGCTTCTACCCCCATGAATTGGCGACTAATATGGCAGCTAGGGAGCAAGTTCTCGTCATCCCAGGTCTTATAGACGGATGTACGACGAGCAGACTCTTAGTCGACACGGGGGCCTGCAAGGACATCTTGTTCTACAAAACCTTTAAAGAAATGGGTCTTAATGATGAGCAGTTGGAGAGATATGATGGTAGGTTGGAGGGCTTCACTAATCATCGAGTTGATGCAAAAGGCAAGATAGAGCTCGACGTCGACCTAGGCCAACACCCCTTCAGGATCGTATCAAAGGTACAATTTATAGTGATTGATGTAAACAGTGACTATGCTGCTATACTTGGTATCCGTGTCGGTCGCTCTTGGAATGGTGGCATCGATCCCTCATCGCCGAGTCAAGTTCCCTACACCCGCTGGAGTAGGCGTGTTCAAGGCACACTCGAGCCTACCTTGATCATGTTCTCAGAGAAAGAAAGAAAAGGGAGTTGGAAATCGAGACTCGCAGACGGTTATTTAAAGTTGTCTCAATCACCACCAAAACTACCAGATCGTCAACAATCACCGACGTGGAAGAGTCGACCTATCGCTCAAATGACGAGGTCATGCTTGAGTCGACACGTCACTCTAACACCACTGAGGTCGATTCAGATGTAGTTATGGTCGACCAAGTCATCATAGGCAACCTATGCCTCCAGCTCGACAATAACTCTGGGGCCACCACCACCACCGCCGAGGTTGCAGACAAGTTAGATGATATGATAGCGTAAGAAGCTCCACACCCGAGGGCCGAGGAGAGACAAAGGGTCAAGGAGATAATCATTGAGACTCTACAATTCAGTGGATGGACCGTAGCTAGAAGCCGTGGATGAGCTAGAGTCAGTAATCACCAACCTTTCCTACCCTGACCAAAAAATTCAGATTGGAAAGCAGCTATCAGTTGAGGAGCGAGCAGAAATCATCGAGCTACTCAAGGAAAGTAATGATGTCTTCGCATGGAGGGTAGAAGACATGAGGGGATCAAGGAGGAGGTCGCTGTTCACAGACTGGAAGTCAACCCGACCATAAAGCCTAGACCCCAAAAATTGAGAAGCTTTGCTCGCGACAAGGAAGAGGCCATAAAAACTGAGGTACAAAAACTTTTGAATGCAGGGATAATCAAAGAGGCCACTCATACAACGTGGTTGGCCAACGTGGTCATGGTGAAGAAATCAATTGGCAAATGGCGGATGTGTGTCGACTTCACCACTCTCAATCTTGCTTGCCCTAAGGACAGCTATCCCCTTCCTAGAATCGACAAGCTAGTCGATTCCATTGCTGGTCACTCAACTCTCAGCTTCCTCGACGCTTACTCAGGTTACCACCGTATTAAGATGCATGAGGACGACATAATCAAGACGGCATTTCAAGCATTTGGAGGCATTTACCGCTACAACATGATGCCATTTGGATTGAAGAATGCAGGGCAACTTATCAAAGGATGGTGAACAAAGTCTTTGCTTCTCAAATTGGCCGAAACATGGAGGCCTACGTCGACGATATGGTCATCAAAACAAAGGCTGGACGTCACGTGGTCGACCTAAGGGAAACGTTCGCCAATTTAAGAGCAAACGACATGAAGCTCAACCCTAGCAAGTGTTTATTTGGTGTAGCTGCTGGAAAGTTCCTTGGGTTCATGGTATCTCAACGGGGTATAGAAGCTAACCCCGAGAAAATCAAGGCTTTAGTCGATATGAAGGCTCCCACCGTTGTCAAAGAGATGCAAATGACTTAATGGAAGGGTAGCAAGACTTGGTCGCTTTATATCAAAGTCGCCAGAGAGATCTCTCCCCTTCTTCAAAGCATTGAGGGGGACGAAAAGTTTTGAGTGGACGACCGAATGCCATTCGTCGTTCCAACAGCTAAAGGATTACCTCGCTACTCCACCTCTGTTGAGTAGCCCGACCACTGGGGAAACTTTGTTTGTATATCTATCTCGTAGGAGATAGGTCGGTGGCGACGATCTGGTTAGAGAGGATGAAAGTCAGCAGAAACCAGTATACTACATCAGCAAGGCCCTATCAGATGTGGAGAGCCGATACTACAATGCTGAGAAGGTCGCTTATGCTCTAGTAGTGGCTTCAAGGAAGTTGCGAGCTTATTTTCTAGCTCATCCAATTGTGGTTCTTACTAATGCTCCTCTAAGGAAGATATTGCACAAGCCCAGGAGAGTTCAGGTCGGCTACTCAATTGGTCAATTGCCCTTACTGAATTTGACATTGAGTATCGACCTCGAAAAGCACTGAAGGCTCAAGCTCTAGCAGACTTCTTGGTCGAGCTTACGTTCACCAAGGAGGACAACGAGCAGCGAGCTCCAAAGGAAAAGGCTAAAGGGAAAGAGCCTGAGTCACGAGTGCTGCTATTAGCCTACCCGACGATTGTTGGAGGGTATATTCGGATGGGTCCGCAACCAAAAACGTTAGTGGAGCCGGAATTGTCTTGGTCGAGCCGAGACTGCAGGCTGTGTATGAGGAATCACTGAGGTTCAAATTCGATGCTTCCAACAACCAGGCCGAATACGAAGCTTTGATAGCAGCTATAGAATACGCCAAGTGTTTTGGAGCGACTAAGATCATGGCTTACTGTGATTCACAACTGATAGTTAACCAAGTCAGAGGCGAGTACGAGGTGCTAAGTTCCACTTTAATCAAATACTCGCGACTTGGTGAAAGAGGCGATAAAGGACTTGGAATTCTGGGAGATTCAGAGGATTGATCGAGAAGACAACGAGCTAGCCGACCTCCTTTCAAAATTAGCCACCTCAGATGAACCACACGATGAGCCCATCTCCTTCCTCGAAAATCCAGCTTATGAAAGGGTGAAAATTCAATGCATAGATGATCCCTCGAGAAATTGGACTCAGGAGAAGTGTTGGATCGAAGAAATGAAAGCGTACCTTGAAAGTGGTGAGCTGCCAGATGACGAGAAGAAGGCCCGAGCTATCAAAAAGAAAGCTCCGAGGTATGTCATTCAAGGAGGCGACCTGTTCAGAAGATCCTATACTCGACCATTACTAAAATGCATTCACCCTCAAGAGGTCGCCCTATTGATACATGAAGTGCATAGTGGAATTTGTGGTGGACACCCCGGGGCGGGACTGCTGGCGACAAGTTGATCACTTTGGGATACTACTGGCCGCACATGAGAGCTGACACACACAACTTTGTTCAGCAATGCGATCAATGCCAAAGGTTTGCCAACCTACCTCATGTGCCAACAACCGAGCAAACTCCAGTAATTGCAGCTTGGCCATTCGACATGTGGGGCGTCGACCTGATTGGGCCCTTCCCTCCCGCCCGAGGAAATTGCAAGTATGTCATTGTCGCCATTGATTACTTCACCAAATGGGTTGAGGCAAAGCCATTAGCTCGCATAACGGAAGAGAATGCCATCAACTTCATTCATGACTTCATTTGGTGTCGGTTTGGTTTTCCTCGAGCTATAGTGTCCGACAATGGTTTACAGTTCTCCCAGACCTTCGAAGCAGAGATGAAGCGAGTTGGAATCAAACATTGGAAATCTTCTGTCGCCTATCCTCAAGGAAATGGCCAAGGCGAGGCAAAGAAATAAACTTGTTCTATCTTCTCTCAAGACAGGACTCGTAGGTCGACGTAACAATTGGTTGGACGAACTCCCCTTGCTCTTTGGGCGATCCGTACAACCACTGGGGCCTACTGGGGAAACCCCTTTGCTCTCACATATGGATCGAGGCCATGGCACTCCGCTGAGCTCGAGATTCCCCATCGCTAGAGTGACTTTCTTCAATCAAGAGCAAAATGATACCAACAGATTGATCGACCTGGATCTAGTCGACGAGAAGCGAGAAACAGCCTACCTCCGAATGGTCAACTACAAGCAGCGAACTAAGAGCTACCACGACAAGAAGGTCAAGGCAAGGTCGTTCCAAGTTGGAGATTATGTATTGAGAAAGATCGAAGCAACGGGTAAAAGGACCCAGCAGAACAAGCTATCTCCTAACTGGGAAGGTCCCTATGTAGTCACTCGAGTCGTCAAGGAAGGAACCTACATGATAGCTCATCCCGGAGGTGACGAGTTGAAACATCCTTGGCATGCTACTCACCTCATCAAATACTACTTCTAGTTTTCAGTTTCAAAGTTCAAGCTTGTGTTAAGTTCTAGTTTCAAGTTGATGTAAGCATGTTTCCTACTTCAATAAAAAGCGCAGTTTATTCGATCAAACATAGTGTTACACCAATCCCAATGAGCTCGACTCTTAGTCAGCTTCGATTTAACAAGCTCGATTCTTAATCAGCTTTGTTCATTTAACAAGTCCGACTCTTAGTCGACTTCGTTCTAACAAACTCGACTCTTAGTCAGTTTGTTCTAATTAGCTCGATTCTTAATCAGCTTTGTTCATTTAACAAGTCCGACTCTTAGTCGACTTCGTTCTAACAAACTCGACTCTTAGTCAGTTTGTTCTAATTAGCTCGATTCTTAATCAGCTTAGTTCATTTAACAAGTCCGACTCTTAGTCGACTTCGTTCTAACAAACTCGACTCTTAGTCAGTTTGTTCTAATTAGCTCGATTCTTAATCAGCTTTGTTCAATTAACAAGTCTGACTCTTAGTCGACTTCGTTCTAACTAACTCGACTCTTAGTCAGTTTATTCTAATTAGCTAGACCCTAGGTCAGCTTCAGTAGTGTGAGCAGGTTCGACTCATAGTCAATCTCATTCACAAAAAAGTTAAGCAAGTCTGAGGTCGACTAAATAAATAAAGATCAAGTCACCTCTAGGCTCAAGTTCACTCATTCATCCTATCTGTATCTAGCTCGACGTTTACTTTAAAAAGCATACAACATGCAATAAATACAGTCAGCTATGATAGAGATAAGTCTCCCAAAACGGGCTAAGACTTAGACAAAATTAACTTACAAAAATATTTTGCCTCCCAAAAAACTGGGCCAAGGCATTCGGATAATGTTAGAGCAAAAAACAAAAGATGTTGGTTGGGGCTTGTTCATTACAAATTCAACTAAACAATTTAAGAGTCCTGGCCGACATTAGTTTGGTCGTCAGTAGCAGCTCGACCCTCCCCATCTCCTTGTTGCTGGGGGTCAATGGGTTTACCCGACTCTGAATAAACCTGTTCATCTGCTGTATCCATAGCTTCAGCATCATCCAGCTCTTGCAGAACCACATCAAAATTTCTATCAACAATAGGGGGAGCTTCCCACTTCTCACAATTATCTTCTTCATCTTCCTGGGCAATAAAGGCCAAGTCGTTCTCGAGATAGGGAACAAGCGAATGACCTTGGCGAGCTGCCATGTCGTACTGGGACTCAGAAAACCAACGAGCTAATTGCTCGATGGTAACTGTAGCTGAGGGATCCACCAGTGCTCGACGGGCCATGTGCCTCTTGCCGACCTCAAGAAAGTCTTGTGCCTTGGCCACGATAGCATTGTAATATTCATCCCCCTCCTTGAACTTTTCAACTGCAGCTTCAGCAGCGTCCTTAGCAGCTTTCTCAACAGCAGTCTGGAGATCTTTCTGACCTTTCTCTCGCTCAAGTCGATGCTCTGCATGCAGCTTGAGTAGGAAGTCATCCTTCTCCTTCAGAAGCTTGTTAATAGTGGCCAGCTCAGTCTTGGCCTTCTCCAGTTCCTTCTTCTCAGCACCCTTCTCCGCCTCCACTTCCTTGAGTTTGGACTCTGCAGCCTCAAGGTCGGACAGAGCCTTGGTCTTCACCGCTTCGTTGGCTTCATACGAATTGTCCAGGTCGTTATACTTCTCCTTCCATTCCGCAAGCTCTTGAGCCTTTTTGGAATAATCATGAAGGGCTTGTCTCTCCCTCTCAATGGAGGCCCTCCAAGAGCTCTTGGCTTGCTCAATCATGGTAAGATTACGCATTCCAAAGAAATCAATGAAGTGTTAGCTCGTGATTCAAGTTGATCGAATAAAAGAGTAAGCAACTAGAATGAAAGACACAGTAAGAGGTTACCTCGCAATGAGCCAGCCCAGATCGAGCTGAAAATTCTTCAGGCGTTATGCCCTTATCAGCAAATTGAGCAAGCAGACCCACATCCACAGCTCTTCTCACAATCACACGGCCCAAGTTCATATCCGGGTAGGCTGCGACTGTGCAATTAACTCCTTCAAGAGAGGGAACATCACTCGGCCTCGCATCATTTCTTCAATGGATTCTTGGTTGGGATAAGAAGAAGGTGGAGGAGGTGGAGGCAGCTTGGCTCGATGAAACAAAGATTCCCCTTGTCAGATCGCAACCTCTTAGTCCTCAGAGGCTGATCATCAACTTCCGTCTCCATGACGTCGTCATCAATGTTTACGACATCCAAGGGGCTAGTTCCTGCTCTGACAGCATCGGAGGTCCCTGCATTGACATCAGTAGTTGGGTCGGAGCTCAAATCGGGCCTGCTAGATTTGTTGGATTCATCACCCTCACTACAAGAAACAGAACTATTAGGGACCGCCTTTTTCCGTCCTAAATAATCACTTTCCCGTCCCTAATAGTATTTAGGTCGGCGTTTGGGACGGGAAACGAGGGTCCTAAATAACATGCGACTCTAAAAGTTTTAGGACCCCCGTCACCGTCTCAAATAATTATTTAGGTCGGGATTTTGCCGACCCTAATAATTTTTTTTTTATTTTTTTTTATTATTTTTTAATTTTTTGGGAGATATTTTTGGAGCCAAATAGTTTTTGGTACCGGTCGTTAGGGACGAGATTGCCGACCCAAATAATATTTGGCGCCTAACATTTTTTTGAAGAGAAATTATTAGGGACCATGTCGCCCGTCCCAAATATATTTTGCCACCAAAATCACATTTTTTGTGGGAAAATCACAATTTTTGTGGGAAAATAATAAGATCGAATATAGACGACCCAAATAAAATTTGGTGTCAAAATGTAAATATTTACCATTAATTATCAAACACTACTAATCTTCTATTAATTATATATATGCACAACCACACATGCATACATTATACTTGTAAATATATCAAATGAACCTAACAATAAGAAACAATAAGAAAGTAGCATTAAATACAAAATATAGGAGGTGCGTCTTTAAAAAAAAATCATTCTTCTGTTCTGTAGTAACATACTTCCTGCAAATAGACTCGTTTCAGAAACAAACAGCAGTATACTAGCTTGTGACTAGTACTCGAGCTTGGTACATTCACGACTAGGAAACAATGCGACAAGAGCTCTGTTTGAACCAAGCATGATTTTTTAACAGGCCAGTACCTCAAAACTTTGTTTATATCCTCTTCTTCGTCGGCATGTTGCATGGCAGCAATTAAACTCCCACGCTTTCAGCCTCCCCGAGTGTAAGTCGGCCATTATCCGATCTATCGATGTAGTAAAAGATTACGTATATTCTTGTTTTGTTTGGAATGGAAATAGAACTATGTTAAAACCATAGGAAGTATTTACTCTTGTGACACTAGAAATGTACGTGTGATATCTATGCCTAATTACACAAGAAATGCTTCTAGATTATCCAGTAACAAATAGAAAAAGAACAATACATAAAAAGGAACAGTATGAGATTTGAACATGGGTTTTAATACAGGAATGTGGCATACCCTTCATCAATGGCAAAAGATTTATAGTTTCATACCACCAGTGAAATAAGACCAATAGGAGAAAAAATAATTTCTAAAATTTTCTTTTTATTAAGAAGCACTATGATACTATTACCAAAAAAATTCCACTTCTTTGCACTTGCTCTCCAAATTGCTAAAATCAAATCATACTATCAAACTCCCCCCCCCCCAGAAACTCCAAACGCATTAATTACTGTTATACCTAATATTATGCACTTGCCGGGTAACAAGATGTGTATGTCATATTGCAGGATGGAGAGTAACATTATCATCTTTTTGGCTTATAAAATGAAACAAACAGAAGAAATGGTTTTAGTTTCCCAAAAAATGAAAATAAAAGTTCACCGCTCTAAGCATACAATTGCCAATCACTGCAGCTTTTTGTTGTAAATAAAATTGAACCAAACGTAATAATATACGGCATCTCGGGCTTCCATCTCTAGCTTTGAGTTAAGAGACAATCATGTAATCAAGCTTACCGTAATGAAACTAACTAATTAATACATAACATACCATATCTTTCTTGAAATTCGGGTGTGCTCTGTAAGAACTCTAACCCTGGATGAGTGGACAAAAGTTCCTAAGCACGGGTTTGAAGTCATACCGCCCGGAACTTGGCCGTCTCATTCTTCGGCAAGTACTCACACTGCGAGTCACGTAACGAGACATTTTAGTGAAAACGTCAACTGGAAAAATAAGTTAATCCGAACTCCTGAAGTAATCCATTTAAAGCCATATTACGTGCAGGACCTCTTTTGAGCTCTTTGATAGTGCTTTTGCAAGGCTTTGCCTAACATACAAAATATATAAAATAAAAGTTAAAGTTGCGACACGCAGGTACGAAAAAGAGATAAAGACCAGATGATGTAAATACTTGAAATTACAGAGATGTGTGTGGGTTTGCTTCTTACCTTTCTTTCTCTAGTTTCAACTTCAACTCGTCAAGCTTACTCTTTATATACGAAGCAACACCGTTCGCAAATGATGACATTACAAATCAAAATCAACACGAAAAAAATTAGTAGTGTATTGATAGATGTAACAAGATTTTAGAGCTGAAAGCTATATCCCCTTGTGGCTGTCATCTGTGATCCATGTTAGTGTCCAGTGCCACTGCAGACTAACAAATTAACCCAAAAGAAAGCATCACATGAAAATGAGTGGAAATAAAGTCAAAGGACACCAGCGAAGATCAGCCAAATGATCCATACTGACGACACACAGTGATACAGCATATCCAAAGTCAAGTTAAAAGTCTGCGATTTTACCTGGGAAAATACTTTGCCAAGTATGTGATAATGATCTTTGCCCAATTTTCTTATTCTTTTCATTATTTTGTTTACTATAACATCTTATTTTTTTTGATGGAATAATGATAATTTATTGATATCCAAAACAAAGTACGATTACAAGAATGCAACATAGATGTATTTGAAAAACAAAAATAATGAAAAGCGAAAGTTGATTATTGTACCGGAAGCCCAAAAGCCATTGCTTCAATAGTGACTCTTCCAAATGTTTCTCCAAGCCCCTGCAAAGAGTATATTAGTCAAATTTTTAAAATGTAGTTGTTACTCTGCATACACAATGATTCAAAACCTATTGCATGTCCCGCTTGTCAAATAATGAGAACATATGAATAAGCAACCACGAAAACAATTGGGCATTTAATAGCGCATATGAATAAGCAATAACACATGAACTCATGTGGTTTAACCATCCAAACAAGGGACTAGATAGTTGTCTAGATTCACACACTAACAAGTAACATCAATTGCTTCACTAAGGGTTGTAAATAATCTTTATTTTTTAATTTTTTTTTTGTAAGACATTGGATAACAGACGTATGTGGAAAATCCCATAGAACACATCTTTAATGGAAGCTCAACGCCTCTTATAGATTACGACTCCATCTTGCAATGATTATAAGTCTTATAACATTCCGAGTAAATAAAAAAATAAACAACAAATAACTAGATAAAAAAAACTCACCGATCTGAATAGTTACCCGAAATTGATAGGGTTTATGCAATTTTGAGTAGCGACCCATTGAAACTCTTAAGAGAGACAGATGGAGTAATCGATCGTTAGATTGAAACTCTTAACAAGATGAAATTGAACGGCTGATTGAAATTTTTAGGGTTCCGGGCACCGGCTAGGATGGAGTAATCGATCTTTAGATTGAAATTTTTAGGGTTCTGGGCACCTGCTAAGATGGAGTAATCGATCGTTAGAGAGAAAATTTTAGGGTTCTGGGCACCGGCGGAGTAATCGATCGTTAGAGAGAGAGAGAGAGAGGAGAAGGTGCGAGAGAGTAGAGGGGGAAGAAGTGGGCGGTTACTGGTTAGAATGGGGAGGGTTTTCCCAATTTCTTTTAATTAATTAATAGATCATTACTATTTTGTGTTTTTTTCTTTTAAGGACGAAGTTCGTCGTCCCACAAGCCAATTACACTAGGGCTGACTTATTTAGTGGGTTTTTAAGGTCTGTCCAACTTATTGGTCCCAAAATACCTCGTCCCTAAAAATCACTTTTTTTGTAGTGCCTCCTCAGTCGCGTTCATGGTATGACTGCTGCTCAACAAGGGATCTTCTTCTTCTACCCCTTCCATTGGCACCATCCCAATATTGTCTTTTGGAAGCAGACTGGTCCTTACCGCGGCTTCCCTCTGCCTGTGAGCACGAGCATTAGCCTTTCCATGGTCTTTCCTCGCTTTCTTCTTGTCAGAAACGCCAACGATTCGAACCATGTTAGCTTCTTGCTCAGGAGTCAGAACTGCAACAAATTTAAAGTGAAAAAGTGTTAAATCGACATACGAGCAAAAGCTCTATATACGAGCAAAGGTTCTATATACGAGCAAAAGTTCTATGTACGAACACAATATGAACGACTTGATCATCCTATGAGCGAGTTAATTATGTACGAGCTACAGACTCAACCTATGACTAGCTCACCCTAGACAAATTGATCATTCATGCCAGTAATTCAATGAAAGGCAAATAAAGAAAAGCTGAACAGAGAGATCTTACCACCAGCGTGCTCCCCATTGGCTTTGCAGTAATCTTTATTCTTCTTACAAAGTTGACACTTATCTCCGAATTTACCCAGGTGGTGAGTTATCCAGTCCGGATATATTTGGCCCCTTGACACAGGGATAAGGGGCTCCACCACTCCATCTCCCGACATCATTCCAGCCTGAATGAAGTTGTACTTAGTGGTAAGCAGACTCTCCCAGCTAATGGGCCTTCTCGCCACTAATCGACACAAAGCCTGGTACAAGCTAAGATGCCAAGACGGCTCCCAAAAGTCCCTCTCATCAATGGTTTCTGTTTCATCGTTGGGCAATGGGAACTCCCATCCTAATCTGCTCTCTACCACCACTACATGAGAGTTCCACCCACTGTGCTTGCTGGGAAGGTTGGTAAAGAGTTTGGGAGATTTGGGCTTGGAAGGAGTACTAATGCTCAGGTCATTCCCGCTATACTTAATACTGAAAAATTCTTTAAACACCCTCATACATGGTTCATATCCTAAAAATCTACACACCATAGCGAAGCATACCAGAACTCTACAAGTGTTGGCTCCTAGTTGAAGGGGAAGGGCATTGGCACACTCCAAAAATTCGTTGATAAATGGATCAAGAGGTAACCTAAGGCCAGCAACAAACTGGCCGTAAAAGAAGGCGACCTTAGTAGCATCCTTGGTGAAGGACGACCTAAATTCCTTCAGGTGAACTCCTTACGAGTGTAGATGGTCACTTGGTAGTCCTCTTTGCGACTTCGCAAAATTCCCTAATCATACTATACCTAGAGGGCAAGTTCTTATTGCCACGCAAAGGCCCTTGGGGAACATACCCCCTTTCATTTCTCCTGGCACAAGCGAGTTGTCAAATGCATTCACAATCACGGGACTCGAAGAAGTCGAGCGGCATTTCCTTCTTGAGTCGCCATATCTGTACAAACAAAAGAGGAAGCAGGGGAGTCAGTCCTATGATCATGTTCAGTCGACCTACCTAAGGACGACCTAGACTCCCCTGGAAAACCTATTCTATTCCTAAGGAAGGAGGGTTTGTGGATATCCCTAACATAAAACAAAGTAATATGGTCGAGCAGTTCGTGGAATAGATGAAAAGTGACAATATTTGAATCATCGACTACAAGGTTTTCAACGTCCCCTACAATGGGCAACCCTATCTCACTGAAGTTCAACTCCCACCTGGTCAAAATAGAGGCACACTCATCCAAGGACATCACTCTCCATTCACCGTTCACGTTCTTATACACTCTACGATTGACGGTACAGTAGCCATACCATGCCCCTGGTTCGCTACTAAAAGTCCTAGCCATGGCGGAAGTAAAGACAGAGCATAAATTAAAAGCCCTAAAAGAAGAATGGGAGAGAAATACCTTTGTAAATGTCGGAATAGGAAGCTGTTGCCGAAGATGGAAGCCCAATTTAACTCAACTGCTTCTTCGCTATTTTCGCCGGAGATTCTCAAGAGCTTGAAAACGGTAAAAGTTCTAAACAGAGAAGGAATGTGCAATTTATATTTTCCAAGATTGGAAAGGAAAAAAGAAAATTCAAAAAATAATTTCCATATTAATGGCGGAAACGGTTTCCGAGAAGGAGTTCCAAGCGTCAGAATTGCAATCATTACTAAAATCGGCGCTCCTTCATCTCCTACCGTTCATCGCCAACGATCAGGATGGTGCCACGTCATCAAAAGTCGACTATATCTTAGAACGAGTATCGACCTGCGAGTAAAATAGTTCTCATCAAAAATCTTCTTAACTTCCAAGTCGACAAAGTCCACTCGAAAGTTGGGGGCCACTGAACATACCAAAAGTGTCAAGATGGGCTAAGCAAGCAAAGCCCAATCACAAGCAGCCTTGACCATCACATTCTCAATGAGGCTGACCCAATCATAACAAGGCCCAAAGCCCATCTCTTGTATCAGTCGACTAAGCCCATGGTCCGACCTATCAGGTCCCGACCTAACTTAGTCCGACCTCATGATCCATATCACAATTCGGGTACGAACCATGCTCTACCCGACAGTCAGGTCGATCATTCCACGAGTGGCGACCTCGACCTAAATCAACAAGTGACGACCTGACACTTGCCGGCGTATTTGGTTGAACAATTCTCATAACCACATCCCTACAAATCAGGGGCCGTTATAGACATGTTCACACAATCAAGTAACTGCCGTTACAATCTCGGAGGACATGTTGCCTCCCCAAAAATACATCACTTTTTCCTATAAATACATCATCACTACCAAACGGTAAAAGGTAACTGCCATTTTGTTATCTGAATTCCATATTCAATACATTTTGAGCTTTATACAACGGTGATCTTACTCTCACGCCCGAGCGTCTTCGCCGGAGACACATCCGGCTAGTCGTGGGTTCTGATTTCAGGTCAAGGAGCCAGGTGATCAGTCCTGCCACGTGGAGGAAGATTGATAAGCACAATTCCTGCGACATCAAAAATTAATAATAACATTTAATTCTTGAAGGTCACAAACACTAATGTACTAGTACTGGAATATTAAAAATAATAGTATTTCTCATATTGTCCTTTTCTCACTCATTTGTTATTTTCAAAAAATAAACAAAATAATAATCTCCATCTTCTTTGTCAAATCTCTTTGAAATTCTCTTTCTACAAAGTGCAGCAAACGTATCTCTTCTCAGCTCCCAAAAACAACTTTTCTAGCTTTGGATCTGGGCAAATCTTACCAGATTTGGCAGCAGCTTCGTGAAGGAACAAAGGTTCAGGAGAGTAGTGGCGGAGGGAGGACTCGAGGGTGGCGATCCGCTGGAGGAAGGAGGAATCAATGGCGTTCAGATCCATGATGAAGGTAGTTCTCGAATAGTGCTTGTGCTTTTAAATATAGTTCGAACGGAGACCGAGGGGGAGGAAAGGGGTGGCCGAAGGGGAGCTTTGGACAGATCTATGTGACAGAGGGTGGATGCGCCGGTCAGTGAGTGGGGAGGGAAGATGAAGGGAAGAAGGAGAAACGCCGTCGCCGGAGGTTGCCGACCGGAAATGATTGGGAGAGAGAACTTTTACTCTTTATCTGTGAGAGAGCAAAGAGATTAAAATGGGAAAAAGAGAGGAAATGACGGGAGGGGAGGGGGAGTTAGGGGGTGTCCGGGGAATTTGAATCTTGGAATAACTCTATATTTGAGTAACTTTTTATTTGAGATATACAAAAAAAATATCTTAAAACAAATTTAAGGGAAAAAAATCTGGACAGAGAGGTCCTAGAGGAAATTTTCCTTTTAATATATCAATCAAATTCTAATTTGGAATATATTCTGATTTATTATTAGGGTTCATTATTGTGTGGACCGTTTGTTTTGTTACATTTTTCAGAGAGAAAGACAGGTTTTAATGTTTAAATACGATAGAATTGAATCATGGAACAATATAAGTTATGAGATTAAAATATTAATAGATCTAGGTACGACGACATTGATATGATACATTATTATTAGCATTGCAAATCACGACCTCCTACTCAACGGCTCAACAAAACAAAGGTCAAACCCCGGTGCGTTAAGCGCTTTCCGTCAAGAGCGCTTCCCGCCAAGTGGAGGTTCCTTTCCCTGACAATTACCAAGCGGGGGTTGGGAGAGGAAACCATTGCGTTAAGGCTCGCCCTCTCAACGGCCCAACAAAACAGAGATAATAAAAATAATGCTATTTTCCTCCGACATTGCTTACACATTTAGTGCTGAGTACCGAAATTAAACAGAAAATATATAAATTTACCATTTTGGATTGTGCAAATTTTACGAAATGATCAAAAGAAAATTAGTGCAAAGTTTTTTTTGAGATGGAGGTAGTAGAAGTCAAAAACTAACAAAGAAGAGAAAAAAAAAAAAACTGTTAGATCGCGTCTAATAAAACCTTCATCCTAGTACTTACTCATAGCCCACACACACAAGGATCGAATAACATAAACTCCCATAATGAAAAGAGGCAGCCAGTAGTTCAAATTTCAGAAATGAACACAACACAAAAATGTTTTATCTCTACTCAATCAAGTAGCTACTATGGACATAAATAAATTAAATTGACTAATGAATGTAGAAACTAAGGATTTGAGTGACCTGCATAGCAGTCAACTCCACTGAATGGTCCAAATTTATGTAGGCAGATTTGAGCCTACAACTACTATGCAGTCTGTCTGTGCTAGTCTTGATCGGAAACTAAGGGATTCGCGAAACAGGAAAATTGACAAAGGCTATACTTTCTGAGAGCTCTTATTAGATAAGTACTACTCCCTCCGTCCCAACATGAATGACAAAAAATCTCAATTATATCAAATTTGAAATTTTTTGGTCAGTCATTTTGGGACAGAGAGGTAGTATGTCATTCACCTTAAATCCGCATCACTTCCTTCTTCTTCTTCATCTTCGTTTGCTTCTATTATATGGTTCGATTTCCTGTCATCCTTTACAATGCACAATTCTCGATTTTCTTCAACATTACCAAAGGGTATGAGATTTCTTCCTTGAATCATAGACGAAAATGGTGACGAAGATGAAGAGAAGCCATTAGTGTACGACTTTGATGTGTAAAACTTATCCAACTGCTGAAAATACGGGCAAGATTTGAGTTTCTGAGCACTCTGTACCTTAGAATTCTCTTTAGCTTTCTTGTAATATCCATTAATATTCGCCCATTTCTCTTTGCACCTTTGGCCGCTTCTTATATATCCCATTGAGCCCATTAACTTACTTATCTCTTCCCAAAGAAAATCTTTTAGTGCAGGATCAGAAAACTTTGGTTCTAAGCTAGTTCTAATTCTAATCAAAGTCTCCACTTCAATTTTACGCCATCTCTTATTCACATTCATTGTGTCCGCAGATGATGAAGCATCGTGTTTATTTCCGGGAATAATCATATTTTGGCCAGTTATTTTTTCCAAGTAAGAAATAACGGTGGCTTCTCTACTTGAAGCCAAGGCTTGATCACGTTCTCTGACGATTGTCAGTTGATTTGTTCTCGCCAACTCTTCTTTCCTCCACGCCTCCTCTTTCTCGTTCCTTTTTTCGTCTAATCTTTCAATGGTTTGCAATAATCTTTGGTGAAGAATCTCTTGATGATGGATAACTCGGTTTACTATCCTATTGAAAAGATCAGCCATTGATTCTTCTTTTCCATCACCATTATTAATGGCCTCCAACTGATCTTGGACAGGTTCGCTATTTGTTTTATTGATTTGTTCAATGGTCGGACCTCTATAAATTGTTTCAACTTCTCCATTGTTGTCTAAAATCTTTCTTGCTGCTTCGGGTACTACGGATAATGCTTCTTCAGAAAACTTAAAGCGTTTGTTTTGATTTTGCTTATTTGCCTCCTCGTTAATTTCCTCAGATCCCATGCAACGCTTGTTATTTCTGTTCAAAACTTCTGTAAAAAGGGATCTCCTACAACATTAAAATCAAGATCAACAAAATAATGCAAAAAAATAAAATGGAGGGGGGGGGGGGTAAAATAACACATTTAACAGCATGGAGTTGCTGCATTTGGTGGGATAGGTCTTATGGAAAGGCCATATTCATCATGTTGGAATAATGCTATGTATGTATGAGAATCAAATCCCGAGTTGAAGAACTGAAATTGGAAAAACAATTTAAATTTATGGGATTTATTTTGTTCTATTTCCTAATTCAACACTTCAACTAAATTTTCCAAACACAGCATAAGCATTTGGAAACAATATAACACACAAAATACGGTAAAAACAATACTCCCTCCGTCCCATGTTACTTCATTCCCTTTCCCTTTCCCTTTCCCTTTCCCTTTCCCTTTCCCTTTCCCTTTCGGGCGTTCCATTACAAATGTCATTATACCAAAATGAAAACTTGATGAATACTAGTACTTTATTCAATACAATCCGGTAGCCACACAAACAACAACAATCCGCCTCCACTTACTATTCTCTACCCCTACATTCTTTCTTCTACTATATTTTTCATACCCACAACACCTGCTCCACTATCAATATTATACTATATTTCCTTAATTTCCGCACGTTCAATTTTGATAACATTTGTTACGGACCGAAGGTATATCAGTTCTAGCACACGAGTGATTCAAAGTTCAAACCATCCGAGGCCAAAGATGGTTACTCTAGGAGTCCAGAAGAAGTCCAATGATACCTTGACATGGCTAAGAAGGTCTGTACCCAATTTAAAAAATATATACGAAAAAATAGCTAAGAAATTGATACTTAATTCCAATTTTTCTTTTCAAATCCAACTAATGTGCAACTTAAATTGCAGAAGGTACAAGTCTTAAAAATGAACATGCTCCCACACAATAATAGAATAGAAAAGTTACCCGAGTGAGGGTTGTTGCTGTTTAATGGACGAATCTCCTTGGTTGCGCCAACAATGAGCAAATTGCTCTCTCCCACGCATCAACAACGCATCTTCTTCTTCTTCTTCTTCTTCCCCCATAATACCCCCACCTTTTCCATAATTCCCATTCTGTCCCATACTAAAATTTACAGGAAACGGAGGGAGAGAAAGAGAATTAGAGACTGCATTGTTGTTCGTTAAACCATTCTCAATTCTCTCTCTACCCTGCGGTTCGTAATGCGAATTACTAATTTGCTGCCCCGCCCATATTCTTCTCTGTTGCTGTTCTTGATCATGGTGATAAAAATGTCCAAAACCCAGTTGGGTAATTTGATTATCAACTGCAAGGAACTGTTGGGGAATACTATTGGGTTTTGGGAAATTGTTGTGAAATATTTGGTTTGTGGGGGGAAGAAATTGGGGATTCTCCGCCATGGCTATGGTTTTGGAGAGAGATTGTGATTATATAACCACTAAGATCGAAGGGGTTGGATCGGATGGAACGAGTTTTGTGGGAGAGAAGTTGTAGAGATTGAAACAAAGCGGGGAAGACTGTGATTTGGTTGCGTTGGTTGGGTGAGAGATTTGAGGGGATGGGAGAGATTAGATTAGTAAGGAGATTAGGAGAGGGAGAGGGAGAGGGAGAGTGAGAGGTGTCAGCGAATTGTGACTTGTTTGAATGGACTGAGTTTTATGATGATAGGGAAGGGTTAGCTAGAATTTGGCACGGCTCATAAGAGCTCGTGCGGCTGCGAATCCAGATTTAGTCAAATTTTTTGCTTTTGAGTATCAATATATTCTATGTCAAGCGGGATCTATAACTATTAAATTAATTCTATTAGTTATGATCACACGAGGAAAGATAGGAGAGATGTGGGGAGTTGAAATTACGGTAGTTAATTTGGGGTGTGGTTATTGGGTCGACACGAGTAAGTTGGACTTTAAAATTACTATTCCAAATAAAAGTGGGCAAGGTTGGGCTATCCCATACGGGTAAGGGCCAAAATGGATTTGAGGCGGGGCAGGCCAATCTACTATTTTTTTTGTCACAAAACGACGCCATTTTAAGTGAAAATTCTAAAACTAGCTATCGACCTTATGTATTGGATCGTGAAGTGTGAGAGAGAGTCGAGACTCGAGAGAAGTAGAAAAAAGAAACGGCAATTAGCTAAGGTAAAACGGAGAAACTCTATGGAGAAGTCATCGGCCTCGTCGTCGTTTCTACTTCCGCTGGTGCACTCCACCCCCTCTACTAATTCGTTGGCGCCATTATTGTCTCCGATCCAAATACACTCTCTATGTATGTATGTAGGTATGTACGTATACGAGTGTATATGTATGTATACAAGTGTAGAGTGTGTGTTTCATAAATTCTGTTAGAGGGATTCATTTCACCTCCTATATGTCGGTAATAGCATGTATAAGTTTCAATTTCATTGAGCTTGTTTGTTGTTGTTATTCCTTGTTTTAATTTAGTTTAACTGAAAATTGAGAGATCAGTTTCATAGTTACATAGTTTCATAACTTAATAGTTTCTGCAATTCAATAGTTTCTGAAATTTAGTTGTCTGTTTCTCTGTTAACCTTAGTTACTCGCGTTAGTGTTGGTCTTGATCCCAATGAAGTGATATGATATTGTTCAATTCTTGTTCCATTTTCCTTTTATTTGTGTAATCTGCTTATGATCTTATGATTTCTTAACTGTACTTTAAAGAAATGTATCCATATCATAGCAGTCCAATGATGACATCAATTTGTATCACATTTTATCATTTGGGCCGAAATCTCTTTTATATTTTGTGTTGCTTGTTGGGCTATTTTATTGGGTTGACCTAAATTTTAACATTTGGTTAGATAATTTCATTCATTGGATTGCGTAGACACCCTATTCTCTGAACTCAATATTCATGATTACACTATTCTTTATCTCGTCTTTGTGTTTTGATGAAAGCTAATTAGTTTTGTCATGTTTCGTTAGATTTCTAACTAACTTTGTTAGTTTTGGAATTAACTAACTAACGGAATAACTATATAGGACAAAATAGTCAATCTGTATATATTTGTCTCATATGAGACTACGTGTCTCGCAACCTCTGCAAAATGACCCGATTAACTTTCCTTATTCGTCTTGATCTCTTTCATGATCTCCCCTCTTGTAATCCGAAATTTACCTTATTTTGTGACTTCATAAAATCTTTCTCACATATTTATTTACTTATCAAACTCTGCTAACATATTTATTTACTTATCAAACTCTGCTAAATCAAGTCTTTGATTCCTTCCTTGCTTGTTACTTCTAACTTGGTGATCAAGTAATTCACACCTATAAAGAAACACGGTTTTGTTGGATTATCTCATAGACAAAAGACACAAAACAACCCTAAATCTCTCTCTAAATTCATTTTTCCTCTCTCTCGTACAAGGATTTTAAGCCTTTGTCAAGGCTACCCATTGTAATCTCTAAAAACCACAAGTTAAACTTCTACACTTTTATATTTTTCTTTTCAATCTCTCTAATTGCTTTTAGAATAATGTAATCCCATCGAAAGGATTAGTCTAAAGTCATTTCAATTTATAAAGGTGGTCTCGAATCAAACAATCCGACATTTCAACCTTAATTAACAAAATAATTAGGTTCTGCTGATTTAATTGAATTGATTGATAACATCTAATTAGCAAGACAAATCCTAAGATTGAGTGAAATTGGTGCTCATTTACCTTCCAATTCTATAAATTAACCCCTAAACCCTTAAATCTCTTAAAATCACAAAAAGATTTTTCTTATTATTTTTCTACAGATAAATAATTAGTGGCGAATCGTTTGATCAAAAATTCACCATTGCTACAAATTGACCCGCATGGCCCGTCTGGTCCACCAACCCAATGTGGGTTGGGTTGGCAACCCGCTCCGCCTCGCCCTGTTTATTCGCGAGATTTGGCTGATTGGGCTCGCCTTTCCAACCCGTATTTACAACTCTGGGCTTGCCTTCCCGACCCGTATTAACAACTCTAGTTTAAATCGATGGAATACTGCTCGCATGATTTTTTTTTTATTCTAAAGTAACTAGGGTGGCTTAACCAAATATAGAAAATAACTTTTTTAAGCGAGGAAAAGATTAATATACAATGGAAATTTATGGAATTATAATGGTGAACGTTGGGTACAATCGGGGACATAAGGAAATGAAGTGAAGGAGTCAAAATATCATATATAATATATATAGCAAAACTATTTAGAGGCTCCAGAAAAGGCCACGTCAAAGGCCACGTCAGCAATTCAATTTCCAACTCATTTTTATTTCAAGTAAGACTTGATTAAGGGCATTATTGTAATATTATTAGTTAAAGTTAATTTACAATTTAAAATAAAAAATTCCCTCTTAATTAGAAGTTGATTGATTTAATCAGTTTTGAAATTTTGAAAACTAATTGTTACCTAAATTTAAGCAAAATTTTTGAATAATTCAAACTCTTTAGGTGATAATTGTGGAGATATAATTATTAGTAATTTTCGAAATTTAAAATAATTAGTAATTTTTGAAATTAAAAATAGATACCAGACTAAATTTCAATTTAACCATAAATTTCAATTTAAAATAATTAGTAATTTTCGAAATTTAAAAGACATGCCATAATAAATTTCAATTTAACCATAAATTTCGTATACAGTTTCTAGAAATCAATAGAAATTCGAAATTTAAAATAATTAGTAATTTTCGAAAATTTAAAATAATTAGTAATTTTCGAAATTTAAAAGAGATGCCAGAATAAATTACAATTTAACCATAAATTTCGTATACAGTTTCTAGAAATCAATAGAAAATTGAATTATTTGAAAATAAAAAGTATTATTCATTTAACTTCTATCTAAAATTCAAACTTGGATGGATAAGTGATGATTTTAAATTCATCTATCTTAAAAACTGATAAGAGATAATTTGACAATGTATTATCGGTTAAGGATACAATTCATATCCTACTAAATATGCATAAATATTCGAAATTATCCACTGTTGAAAATCAGTCCCTGCTTTACCTGCGCCAATATCATTGTGTCATCGGAGCATATTTTCTATCCTCGCCATCTGATTCAATCTTCTGTGCAACCGACTCATCCAAGGTAATTTTCATATGTTTGTTGTGCTTCTAGGTTCATATGTGTGTTGTCCCTCTTTTAGTTGTGTCATTCAAGAATGTATAAAACCAAGAAGGAGAGAATGAAAGTATAGAGTAGATTAGCAACAGGCCACTTAAATCATTTGCATGCTTTAAACAATCCTCAACCACCTCTAACTAAATTTCTGAATAATATAATTCAAGAAGCGAGTTTATCCGAACCCGTGTTTTGTTAATATAAATCCACAGATAAAAAGAGACGTATGTACGACTATAAAGATTAGTTACCTCCCCATCAGAAACCAGCAAATCCAACCTTGGACATTCCTCTTAATTAGAAGTTGATTGATTTAATCAGTTTTGAAATTTTGAAAACTAATTGTTAACTAAATTTAAGCACAATTTTTGAATAATTCAAACTCGTTAGGTGATAATTGTGGAGATATAATTATTAGTAATTTTCGAAGTTTAAAATAATTAGTAATTTTTGAAATTAAAAATAGATACCAGACTAAATTTCAATTTAACCATAAATTTCAATTTAAAATAATTAGTAATTTTCGAAATTTAAAAGACATGCCAGAATAAATTTCAATTTAACCATAAATTTCGTATACAGTTTCTAGAAATCAATAGAAATTCGAAATTTAAAATAATTAGTAATTTTGGAAAATTTAAAATAATTGGTAATTTTCGAAATTTAAAAGAGATGCCAGAATAAATTACAATTTAACCATAAATTTCGTATACAGTTTCTAGAAATCAATAGAAAATCGAATTATTTGAAAATAAAAAGTATTATTCATTTAACTTCTATCTAAAATTCAAACTTGGATGGATAAGTGATGATTTTAAATTCATATATCTTAAAAACTGATAAGAGATAATCTGACAATGTATTATCGGTTAAGGATACAATTCATATCCTACTAAATATACATAAATATTCGAAATTATCCACTGTTGAAAATCAGTCCCTGCTTTACCTGCGCCAATATCATTGTGTCATCAGCGCATATTTTCTTTCCTCGCCATCTGATTCAATCTTCTGTGCAGCCGACTCATCCAAGGTAATTTTCATATGTTTGTTGTGCTTCTAGGTTCATATGTGTGTTGTCCCTCTTTTAGTTGTGTCATTCAAGAATGTATAAAACCAAGAAGGAGAAAATGAAAGTATAGAGTAGATTAGCAACAGGACACTTAAATCATTTGCATGCTTTAAATAATCCTCAGCCATATCTAACTAAATTTCTGAATAATATAATTCAAGAAGCGAGTTTATCAGAACCCATGTTTTGTTAATATAAATCCACAGATAAAAAGAGACATATGTACGACTATAAAGATTAGTTACCTCCCCAGCAGAAACCAGCAAATCCAACCTTGGACATTCCTCTGCTTTTCAAGTCAGCCAATAGTGTTTTCGCGTCATCAAAACCGTTTTCCTACAAAGATAACAAATTTAAATTCATGTTGACTGAAAATAATAATTTGCATCAGGTTTTGACTATGTAGAGAGTAAAGAGGTAGGTAATTACGGGAGTATGTAACAGTAGCAAATAATACAACATTATTATCTCCTACTGTGAATTTAGGTAATGATTTTTTTTAATTGTTCAACATTCGATATTTTTAAATAAAACTATTTATTATTACAAATTATTATTCAATAGTTTATGATAAAATATTTCATTAATACTAAGTCATATATTCCATTTGTATACAGAATTCGCGTTAATAAATAATTCTCGCATGCATGCGACAACAAGTGAGTCGTTAATAAATCAGAAGGAAAAATCCAAGAAAGCGCGCGTCGGTAGAAAGCAAAAAGATTCGGACGAACAATATAATACAGGTGTTTATTATTTATTTTTTTCACAAGTATATATTATATTATTATTTTCTCTGTATAGCCAATGAATTACTAACATAATTTAAATATTTATCAATATATTGTAGTTTATGGGGATATAGGAGATTCGGAGTACGAATGTGTGAAATGTGGTGCGATGTTCTGGTATGATGAAAGGTTAAAAAGTACGCAAGAATCAACACAGCCTAAATTTTCATTATGCTGCATGAATGAAAAAGTTCAGATTGACCCATTAGTGCAGCCACCTAAGTTATTGAGTGATCTCTTAGAGAACAAGCATGAAAAGAGTAAAAATTATAAAGACAATATTCGAGCGTACAATTCTATGTTCGCATTCACTTCAATGACCGGTGCAGTTGACCATGGCATAAACAATGGTCGTGGTCCTTATTCGTTTAAATTGAAAGGAAAGAATGATCATATGATAGGTTCTTTATTGCCTAATGACAACCATCCCCCCCCCCCGTTTTTCTCAGATTTATATATATGACATGGATAATGAAGTTAAAAATAGAATTAATGCTTTCAGGTACGTTTTTATTTAATTATTCGAGAATTATAATGTATATTACATATATTGTATGACTATCTTCTATTTATATGTCTAATTCTTTCACACAAGCAGGAAAGATAAAGATAAGCCTTCTCCATTCGATGAGTCAATTGTTGCTGATTTGAAAAATATGATAGATGTGCATAACCCTTATGCACAGACGTACAGAATGGCCAGAGCACGTATTGGAATGAAGAAAGATATTAAATTGAGGCTTATAGGAAAGCGGGGTAGAGATGGAAAACCGTTTAATATGCCTACAGCCTCAGAGGTCGCTGCTATAATTGAAGGTGATATTGATGATTCAGGTGATGTCAGGGACATTGTTATTGAAAAGCAGAATGGGGATTTGAAACATATTCATGAATTTGATAAATCTTACCTTCCTCTACATTATCCTATGTTATTTGTATACGGTAAAGATGGATATTTCACAGACATTCCGAGAAATAAACCTCCCAGGGCAAAGAGATCAAGTTTGTCAATAAAAGAGTTTTTATCTTTTCGACTTCAGGATAGGATAAGAGAAGGAACACAGCTTATGAGAAGCAGTTGGTTGCTGCAGCAATTTATGGTTGATGCATATGTTATGATGGATACACAGAGGCTTCAATGGATACGTTATAATCAGCCTACTCTTCGGATGGAAACTTATAAAAATCTGTCGGATGCATCGGTAAGGGGAGATACCGGCGAAGCATCTGGGAGACGAGTTATATTGACATCCTCTTATACCGGCAGGTAGCGGTGGATGACTCAAAATTACCAGGATTCTCTCGCTATATATAAATGGACTGGGTATCCGTCACTTTTCATAACATTTACGTGTAATCCTAAATGGACGGAGATTACGAGATTCTGTAAAAAAATATGGCATTAGGCCTGAGGATAGGCCTGATGTATTAAACAGGGTATTTAGAATGAAGCTTAATCAGATGATTGCAAATTTCAAGGAAGGCAAAGTATTTGGCACCCCAAAAGCAAGTAAGTAAATCTTTAAATATTATTTGTTTTCCTCTTATTGTTTTGTCATTTATATTTTTTTTATTAGCATGTTCCTCTTATTTTGTTAATTGATTCATGCAGCTATATACACGGTGGAGTTTCAGAAGAGGGGCCTTCCGCATGCTCATATTCTTTTCTTTCTTAACCGCCAGGATCAGTGTCATAATCCTGAAGATATTGACAAGTGGATTATTGCTGAAATTCCTGACAAGGAGAAATATCCTAGATTATACGAGGCAGTTGCTGAATATATTGTCATGGACCATGTGGTGCTGCTAATCCTAAATCTCCGTGTATGGATCACAACAGGTGCTCAAAGAAATTTCCTAAATCATTCAATGATCGCACTCGTGTAGACGAGAATGGGTATCATGTATATAGGCGAAGAGACACGGGTTTCATAATTGATAAGGGTGGAGTTGCTCTCGACAATTGTTCAGTTGTCCCATTCAATCCATATCTTTTGCTAAAGTACGAAGCTCACATAAATGTCGAGTACTGCAATCAGAGCAAGGCAATCAAGTATTTGTTCAAGTATATAAACAAGGGAACCGATAGGATATGCCTTGTAATCGAAAATGATGAGGTGAAAAGGCAAATTGATTGTCGATATGTCTCTGCGTGTGAAGCTATGTGGAGGATTTTCGGATTCGACATACATTATCGGACCCCTCCTGTTGAGCGCTTGGCTTTTCACTTGGAGGGTGACCATAGTATCCCCTTCAAGGACGGAGACTTTCTTCCTGATGTTTTGGATAAAGCGACAGTTAAAGAATCTCAATTTATGAAGTGGATGGAGTATAACAGTATTCATTCAGAGGATCGAAAATATAAATACTGTGAATTTCTTCATCATTTTGTATGGGATAAAACTAAACGTGAATGGCATCCGAGGAAAGATAAACGTTTTGCAGTGGGGCGTATTTATCATGTTCCAATGAATTGCGGAGAATTGTATTACCTCAGGATAATGTTGAATCATGTAGCAGGTCCCATGGAATTCAAGGATTTGAGAACGGTAAATCGCGTTGTTCATCCCGATTTAAAATCTGCATGTTACGCTCTGGGATTATTAGATGATGACAAGGAATATGTTGATGGAATTATAGAAGCGAGTCATTGGAGGTTGCCCGATAGTCTGAGAAGACTATTTTCTATGTTGCTACTATCTAATAGTATGTCGAATTTGGGAGAGGTATGGGAGAAGGCTTGGCACTTATTAACTGATGATATAGAGTACAAGTATCGGAGGATGCACGATAATCCGGGTATTCCGTCCCATGTTTACATATTTGTTTTACAATAAATATCAATTATGATTTTATTTCTACTTTACAGTTATACAATATGATTCTATATATTTATCTATATTAATATATTTATTTTGTTTTGTTTTTTATAATTTCAGGTTTGAAATTAATTAATGAACAGGTCCATAATCTTGCTTTGGCGAAAATTGAGAAGTTACTGATCGAGAATTGCAGCAGTCTCCATAAATTTAAAGACATGCCTAAATCGGTGGGCAATGTCATTGGTGATGCGATAAATAAGTTCATTCTAGATGAGACATCTTATGACATTGATGACATGAAAGCTGAGCACTTCAGATTATATCCTCAGTTAACAGCCGAGCAAAAGAGTGTTTATGATAAGATTATGTCGGCTGTTGATCGAGGAAACGGTGGTGTGTTTTTCCTCTATGGTTATGGTGGTACATGAAAGACCTTCTTATGGAAAACACTGTGTTTTGCATTAAGGAGCAGGAGAGATATTGTTCTTCCTGTTGCTTCCAGTGGCATAGCTTCATTGCTCCTTCTGAAAGGTAGGACCGCGCATTCTAGGTTCGGTATCCCAATACATGTAAACGAGAGCTCAACTTGCAGTAAACTAAAGTTGGGTACGGATGAGGCAGCACTTCTACAGAAAACCAAACTAATTATATGGGACGAAGCTCCAATGGCTCATAAACATTGTTTTGAGGCTCTCGATTGTAGCCTCCGAGATATTATTCGTACACCCGAGGGGAGATATTCCAATAAACCATTTGGTGGTTTAGTTATTGTATTCGGTGGTGACTTCAGACAGATTTTACCTGTTGTTCCTAAAGGGAGTAGGCATGATATTGTGCATGTTGCACTCTGTTCATTCAAAATATAGAATGATTGTGAGGTTCTCAGATTGACGCATAATATGAGATTGCAGGTAATTCTTAAATAGCCTTTATTCATCTACTTAAATATTTTATTTCAATTTAAGTAATTTGTATATATTTAACTTAATGTAGGGTGATTCTACTTCTCATAATTTCGAATAGATAAGAGATTTCGCTCATAGCTCTTGAGTGTCGGAGATGGGATTGCCGGTGGAGATAATGACGGGAAAATTGACATTAACCTTCCTGATGATATATTGATTCGTGAGGCTTCAGATCCTATTGCAAAAATAGTTGAATCTATATATCCTGACTTATTGCAAAATAAGGATGTCAAAGGATTCTTCCAGACTAGAGCTGTGCTTGCTCCAACAAATGAGATTGTCGATATCATAAATGATTATGTCATGTCACTCTTTTCGGGAGACGAAGTTGAATATATGAGTTCTGATGCCATTTGTAAGGATGAGGATGATGAAAATGGTGTTGAAGATATATTCTCACCTGGATTTCTAAACACTATCAAGTGTTCTGGATTGGCAAATCACATTATTAAGCTGAAGGTTGGGTGCATAGTAATGCTTTTGAGAAATCTTAATCAAGCTGCTGAATTGTGTAACGGCACCAGAATGAGTGTCACTCAATTAGGTAAATACAGTAATTTTTTATTTTTTATATACATATAATTTAATACTTAATTTTGTTACATATATGTAGGTAAGCACGTAGTCGAAGCCAAGATGCTTTCGGGAAAGAATGCTGGCATGAAGGTGCTTATTTCTAGAATGATAATGTCTCCGTCAGATGTGACAAAATTTCCGGTAAGATTCCAAAGAAGGCAATTTCCACTTGCCGTTTCTTTTGCTATGACAATCAACAAGAGTCAGGGACAATTTCTTTCCCATGTAGGACTATATCTGTGAGGACCCCGACCCGGAACCTACACGTGTCCCGAGTTGGAGCGTCCTCAAACTAACCCAAAATATACTAAACTTTTGAAAACTTTGAATTAAACTTCAAACATCAACATCATTAACATTTCCATTTCAAAACAACTCCACTACTCTCCACATCGGAGGAAGAGTGGACCAACTTTGAAAATACTTAAACTGTTTTAGTTACAAAAGATTATGGTTCCAACGTAGAAATTTAAGTTTATAATTACAGAATCCCAAAAGGAATTATAACAAAATATACTTTCTACGCCAACCTAACGTACCCCGACAATACCCAAAAACTCACTGCCAAACTCCTTCCCGTCCTTACTTGGCCGGTCCGCCTGTCTCGGGATCTAAAAACATTAAAGGGAGAGGGGTGAGAATAAATCTCAGCAAGCTATTATGAATGCAGCAATATGCCAGATAAATGCAACACATAGCCAGTCACACATAACACATTGGGAAAGCTGTAAACACATTCCATTACCTTGGTTTACCTTTTCCCGTCTGAACAGTAGTCGTACAACATTGGGTATAGTAATACTCCAATCTTACAGTGAGCTGCTTAAGCAATATTCACGTCTTATAAGACCCATTTTTCAGGGAACCAAATAAGACAGTAGCAACTCTGTAAGGCTTTTGGCTCAATACAGATGTTATACCCCATCCTGTGGCCACAGGAGGGGACGGCCACAGATATAACATAATCCGATCACATTAGGTCACACTTCCATAATTGATCGTATTATGTTATACCCCCAAATGTCAGCTGACTCACACATTATCAAGCACATAATAGATACTTGAATAAAATCCACAAAAGGGATAACAATATAGCAACATGGTAAAATATACTCATGTCTAACCAATATCATAGTGCCACATTTAAATCAATACACTATGCATAATATAACAATGTATATGAACTCAAGTAAGGCAAGGAAGTATCATCAATCCATCCTACGAGGTCATTATACAAAAATACAAGGCCTCTATGAAGATTCGAGTTCAATTTATCAAGTGGGAATCACAATCTATAAGTAACCAATTAAGATTGCTAACAAATTCTAGTTCAGCTTTGAAGTTCAGTTCTGAAGGCTTGGGCGACCGCCCATACCACTTGGGCGACCGCCCAAGTGGGTTTCCAAATGGTTCCAAGTTTCTGCCTAGTTGGGCGCCCGCACACACCATCTTGGGCGACCGCTCATAGAGGATTTCAAAGGGGTGGGCGATCGCCCATACCTCTTGGGCGACCGCCCAAGAGGGTTTTCAAAGGCAATGTGTTTCTGGACTCATGGGCGACCGCACATGTACCCATGGGCGACCGCCCAAGGAAATTTCCAGCAGACTCAATTTCCACATTTTCCACTTAGCTTCATTTTCCTTTCCTCTTTTACTCTATCCTACCTTCAAGAACACCAAGAATTTCATAGCTTTTACAAAGTTCATCCTAAATCGTGCAACCCAAAATAAAGATATTCTAAGTCATTTATCATTCCACATTTTACCCATTTTATACCCTCTATATCATCTTCCAAGAACATTAACCTAAATCCAAACCATTTACCCATCATCCAACTCATGTAAGGTTTTCAAGGCTTGAAATAACTTCATAAAAACAAGCATAACATTCAAGAATTATGAACATTTAGGAGAAAGGAAATCATAACAACTCACCTTAGCCAACACAAGATGAAATGAAGCTTTTCTAGGCTTGATCAACTCCTTGAGATGAACCACTCACAAAAGGACACTTGGATTTAAGAATGGACAAGAATTTCACTTGGTAGAAGTTCAAGAGAAGAAGCTTTCACAATGCTCTTCCATGGAGAAATGTAAGAGTGAAATGAGAAGGAGGAAGGGGTGAATAGGGAAGGTAGGGGAAGAGTGAAAGAAAGTATAAGGGAGGTATGGGGAGGTAAGGGATGTGTTGACTAATGAGTGAAGGGGAAGTATTTTATGGTATGCCCCCCCCCCCATGCCTAGATGAAAGGCTTTCACATTTTAAATTTAAATCCTTCTCCCAATTATTTATTTTACCCATTTATCCTCCTCTTACTATTTATCTATTTTCTATTTTTATTATTCCCCATGGTTCTTTATTAAATATCCAATGACTTCCTAAAAGATCCTAATTTTACTTCTCACCCAATTTATCTTAAAATACGAATTTAAAGGCATAATTGAACACATAAGGTTAACATAAATATTAAAAGCACATAATATGATACTAAAATTAGTGCCTAGGATTAGGGTCGTTACACTCACTCCCCCTTAAAGAAAATTCGTCCCAAATTTTAAAAGACTTACTTGGATTTTCAAACAACCACGGGTATTTTGCTCTCATCTCCGACTCTAGCTCCCACGTCGCTTCCTCAACGGTGTGATTCTTCCAAAGGACCTTCACTATCGGAATACTCTTAGACCTCAACTCCTTAACTTGGAACTCTAGGACTCTCAAGGGTTCCTCAACATAAGACATGTCCGCTTGGACATCATCGGGGAGAGAACTCAAGATGTGGGAAGGATCATGACAATACTTCCTCAACATCGAAACATGGAAAACATCATGGAGTAAGGAAAGAGACGGGGGTAATGCCAACCGGTAAGCCAAATCCCCAATCTTCTCTAGAATCTCAAACGGACCAACGAACCTAGGAGCCAATTTACCCTTATTACCAAACCTTTTGATTCCCGTCCTCGGAGAGACCTTCAAGAACACAAAGTTACCAACCTCAAAAGATAAATCCCGTCTTCTATTGTCGGCGTAGCTTTTCTGCCTACTCTGAGCCGTCTTCAATCTATCCCGAATAACCTTGATCTTCTCCGTAGAATCTCTAACCAAATCCGGGCCCCAAAGTCTCGCTTCACCAACCTCGTCCCAACACATCGGAGATCGACACTTCCTACCATACAACGCTTCATACGGAGCCATCTCAATACTAGACTGATAACTGTTGTTGTAGGCAAACTCCACTAAGGGTAGATGATCCTCCCAAGACAATTTGAAATCCATCACACAAGCCCTTAACATATCCTCAAGTATCTGAATAGTTCTCTCGGACTGACCATCGGTTTGAGGATGAAACGCCGTACTGAAACACAATTTAGAACCCAAGGCTTCATGCAATGCTCTCCAAAACCTAGAAGTAAATCTCGGATCTCGGTCGGAAACAATACTAACCGGAACCCCGTGAAGTCTCACAATCTCCTTCATATATAACTGAGCTAACTTTTCTAACGAAAACTTGGTTGATACCGGAAGAAAATGAGCCGACTTCGTCAATCGATCCACGATAACCCAAATAGCATCCATCTTCTTCGCGGTAAGAGGCAAACCCGAAACAAAATCCATCGAGATCCCTTCCCATTTCCACTCCGGAATATCCAATGGTTGAAGTAGTCCCGCCGGTCTCTGATGTTCTGCCTTAATCTGTTGACAAGTCAAACACTTGGACACATAATCCGCAATTTCCCTCTTCATACCATTCCACCAATACCCACGCTTCAAGTCTTGATACATTTTGGTACTACCCGGATGAATCGCAAACTTGGACTTATGGCCATCCTCTAAAACACGCTTCTTGATTTCCGGCGATGAAGGAACGCAAATTCTCCCTTGGAAAGTTAAAATCCCATCTCTATTCAAAGCAAATTCCCCGGATTTCCCATCTTGCACTTGATCTAAAATTTTCTTCAACTCCGGATCACTTTGTTGGGCTTCCTTCAAATCTCCATACAATGTAGGAACGGCTCGAACATTCGCAATAATTACCTCACTCTTCAATTCTCGGGAACTCAAAGCTGTCACATACGCCTTTCGGCTAATCGCATCCGCCACTACATTGGCCTTCCCCGGGTGATAAGAAATTACACAATCAAAATCCTTCAAGAACTCAAGCCATCTCCTTTGTCGGTTGTTCAACTCCTTTTGAGTAAATAAGTACTTCAAACTTTTATGGTCGGTAAAAATCTCAAACTTCGCCCCATAAAGGTAGTGCTTCCACTTATGCAATGCAAATACAATCGCCGCCAATTCCATATCATGGGTAGGATAATTCTGTTCCGCCGGTGATAACTTCCTAGAGGCATACGCAATAACCTTCCCATTTTGCATGAGGACACATCCCAAACCCGCCTTCGAGGCATCACTATAGATCACAAAATTCTCACAACCATCCGGAAGGGTAAGAACAGGAGCCGTCGTCAAACTCTTCTTCAATTCATTAAAACTTTCTTCACACTTGGAATCCCATATGAATGATACATCTTTCCGAGTCAACCTAGTCAATGGAGTAGCAATCCGAGAAAACCCCTCAATGAACCTTCTATAATACCCCGCCAAACCAAGAAAACTACGGACCTCGGTCACAGTCGAAGGTTGCTTCCAATTAACCACGGCTTCAATTTTTGAAGGGTCCACAGAAATTCCCGAACTCGACACAACATGCCCCAAGAAAGAAACCTGCTCAAGCCAAAACTCACACTTGCTGAACTTGGCGTACAACTGCTTCTCACGAAGAACTGACAAAACGATCCTCAAATGATTTTCATGCTCTTCCCGGGATTTAGAATACACGAGGATGTCATCAATGAAGACCACCACAAAACTATCAAGGTAAGGCTTGAAAACACGGTTCATCATATCCATAAACACTACTGAGCATTAGTCAACCCGAACGGCATCACAACAAACTCATAGTGACCATATCTAGTTCGGAAAGCTGTTTTGGCAACATCATCCGGCCTAATCTTCAACTGATGGTATCCGCTTCTCAAATCAAGTTTTGAGTAGATAACGGAACCTTGGAGTTGGTCAAATAAATCATCTATGTGAGGAAGAGGATACTTATTCTTTATAGTGGCTTGGTTCAACAAACGATAGTCTATACATAATCGTAAGGTACCATCCTTCTTCCTAAAAAACAGAACCGGTGCTCCCCATGGAGACACACTAGGGCGAATAAAAACCCGGTCTAGCAATTCTTGCAATTGGACCTTCAACTCTTTTAACTCGGCCGGAGCCATTCTATAGGGTGCTTTAGAGATAGGGGCGGTACCGGGTACTAAGTCAATACAAAACTCTACCTCACGATCCGGAGGCATAGAATACTCACTAGAAAACACGTCACTAAACTCATTCACAACCGGAACATGAGCTAACTCGGGGGACTTCTTATTGGAATCTACCACATAAGCCAAGTAACCCGCACACCCCTTAGATAGCATCTTTCTAGCTTTTAAGGCGGAAATAACATGTAAACCAAACATAGATTTATCCGCATCAAATATAAAAGTAGGCACATCAGGCATAGCAAATGAGACTCGTTTTCTACGACAGTCTACCAAAGCATGACACTGACTCAACCAATCCATCCCAAGGATCACATCAAAATCACGGATTGGTAACTCGACCAAATCCACCGGCAATACATGCCCACATATAGTCACATCACAACCACGATATATCAAAGAAGATGCAAGGCACTCTCCCATAGGAGTAGAGACCTCCAACACATAAGGCATAGATTCAAGCAAGATATGAAATGAGAATGCAAAATGAGATGCCACAAATGAATGGGAAGACCCGGGATCTATAAGAATGCGGGCCTTAACTCCTGAGACAGGAACTATACCTCTAATGACGGCATTGGGATCGACCTCTCCTCGACCCAAAGCAAACACTCGACCTTGCACTCTATCTTTTGGTTTCCCATCGACATCTCTCTTCACACCACTACCTTGTTCCCCTTGACCACTACCCGAAGCTTGCTTACTCTGCCACTTGGGACAATTCCTCCGGAAATGACTTGTCGACCCACACTCCAAACACTTGCCTTGCTTGCTCCAACACTTGTCCTCCGAATGTCCTTGCCTCTTGCAATATCCACACGTTGTCCCAAACTGACCAGAAGTCGAACGATTTGCCGGAGCCGCTACATTTCCTCCTCGATTTGCTCCTGAAGTAAATGTCCTCGGCTGCCCTCTGTTCTGTCCCGAACCCTGACCTTGGAATCTGTTTCTGTTTCCGCCTTCATTTTTACCCCGATGCTCCTCTATGTCATTCTCAATCCGATACGCCATGTTCACCGCTGATTGGAAGTTGGCGAAGTCATGAGTCAAAAGCTGCTTCCGGAACTCCACCCTTAAGCCTTTCACGAACCTGTAGATACGCCTCTCTTCATCCGGTACCAAATGAGGACAATATCGGGCCAACTCCGTAAACTTTGCTGAATACTGTGCTATAGACATCGTCCCTTGCTCCAATTTCAGAAATTCAACCTCCTTTTTATCCCTAGTCACCATTGGAACGAAGTGATCCCGGAACTTACGAGTGAAATTTTCCCAAGTCTGCGGTGTCAAATCCCGGTCCCAACCATCCTTCACTGGCTGCCACCAGTGCTCCGCGGGTCCTTCCAACTTGAAAACGGCACATCTCACCTTTTCCGCATCCGAACTCTCCATGGCTAAGAAAATCTTGTTCATCGCTTCAAGCCATCTCTCCGCCTTCACCGGATCCGGATCTCCGTTGAAGCTAGGAGGAGACATCTTCACAAACTTCTCTAGACCATGGTGCCCTTGCCTACCTTCAGGTTGTTGTTGTCCCCTACCTTGATTCTGAGTTGCCATATTCTGAAGAAACACTCGGAACATATCCATCATCTCGGCATTCGGATTACCAACATCACCCAAAGCCCGATTCTGATCTCCATCGTTACCCGCCATTAGTACAAACTCCTGTATTAAATACTCGACGTCAGTTATCACACACTCTCACTCAGCTAGACTCTACCCGAGAATTCTAACCGAGCTCTGATACCAACTGTGAGGACCCCGACCCGGAACCTACACGTGTCCCGAGTTGGAGCGTCCTCAAACTAACCCAAAATATACTAAACTTTTGAAAACTTTGAATTAAACTTCAAACATCAACATCATTAACATTTCCATTTCAAAACAACTCCACTATTCTCCACATCGGAGGAAGAGTGGACCAACTTTGAAAATACTTAAACTGTTTTAGTTACAAAAGATTATGGTTCCAACGTAGAAATTTAAGTTTATAATTACAGAATCCCAAAAGGAATTATAACAAAATATACTTTCTACGCCAACCTAACGTACCCCGACAATACCCAAAAACTCACTGCCAAACTCCTTCCCGTCCTTACTTGGCCGGTCCGCCTGTCTCGGGATCTAAAAACATTAAAGGGAGAGGGGTGAGAATAAATCTCAGCAAGCTATTATGAATGCAGCAATATGCCAGATAAATGCAACACATAACCAGTCACACATAACACATTGGGAAAGCTGTAAACACATTCCATTACCTTGGTTTACCTTTTCCCGTCTGAACAGTAGTCGTACAACATTGGGTATAGTAATACTCCAATCTTACAGTGAGCTGCTTAAGCAATACTCACGTCTTATAAGACCCGTTTTTCAGGGAACCAAATAAGACAGTAGCAACTCTGTAAGGCTTTTGGCTCAATACAGATGCTATACCCCATCCTGTGGCCACAGGAGGGGACGGCCACATATATAACATAATCCGATCACATTAGGTCACACTTCCATAATTGATCGTATTATGTTATACCCCAAATGTCGGTGACTCACACATTATCAAGCACATAATAGATACTTGAATAAAATCCACAAAAGGGATAACAATATAGCAACATGGTAAAATATACTCATGTCTAACCAATATCATAGTGCCACATTTAAATCAATACACTATGCATAATATAACAATGTATATGAACTCAAGTAAGGCAAGGAAGTATCATCAATCCATCCTACAAGGTCATTATACAAAAATACAAGGCCTCTATGAAGATTCGAGTTCAATTTACCAAGTGGGAATCACAATCTATAAGTAACCAATTAAGATTGCTAACAAATTCTAGTTCAGCTTTGAAGTTCAGTTCTGAAGGCTTGGGCGACCGCCCATACCACTTGGGCGACCGCCCAAGTGGGTTTCCAAATGGTTCCAAGTTTCTGCCTAGTTGGGCGCCCACACACACCATCATGGGCGACCGCTCATAGAGGATTTCAAAGGGGTGGGCGACCGCCCATACCTCTTGGGCGACCGCCCAAGAGGGTTTTCAAAGGCAATGTGTTTCTGGACTCATGGGCGACCGCACATGTACCCATGGGCGTCCGCCTAAGGAAATTTCCAGCAGACTCAATTTCCACATTTTCCACTTAGCTTCATTTTCCTTTCCTCTTTTACTCTATCCTACCTTCAAGAACACCAAGAATTTCATAGCTTTTACAAAGTTCATCCTAAATCGTGCAACCCAAAATAAAGATATTCTAAGTCATTTATCATTCCACATTTTACCCATTTTATACCCTCTATATCATCTTCCAAGAACATTAACCTAAATCCAAACCATTTACCCATCATCCAACTCATGTAAGGTTTTCAAGGCTTGAAATAACTTCATAAAAACAAGCATAACATTCAAGAATTATGAACATTTAGGAGAAAGGAAATCATAACAACTCACCTTAGCCAACACAAGATGAAATGAAGCTTTTCTAGGCTTGATCAACTCCTTGAGATGAACCACTCACAAAAGGACACTTGGTGTGATATCCCCCATCCCACATCGGAAATATGTGGGAATTTAGTGTGATATATAAAAGACCCATACACTACTATTAAGCATCAAATCATCCATTGGACTTTTGGAGGCCTGTGATGGGCTGTGGTTGACCCAATTGAGGAGGTGCTTAGTGGGCCAGTGTGTGGTGCCTACGTAGCGGGTCGGGCTACGGGCTCGGGTCGTTAGCGATGAGGATGAAGATCCAAGCGAGGATAGTGTAAATGGAGATCAAGTAGGTCCAAACCCCGATTCGGAAGAAGGTGAAGCGAATCAAATGATTCCTGTCAATGTGGCAGCACCAGCAGCTTAGATTAAGCTAGCTATTCAGTTTTGATTTATGTTTTCTAGATTAGAACCTTAGAGACGTTTTACTTTATTAATTGTTTTTGGTGACGAACCAAGGATTTGAATTTAGTTCTAGTTATGAAAGTTTATTTATTATATGCTACGTGAAATAAATTTTGTGGCGTAACCTAGGTCAAAGTAGAATGACCAAAAGCACTTTATACTAGTCAATGATAGGCTAGTACACGAGTAGATAAAATCTTTTGAGGCAGACTCAATGAGATAATCATTCAAGTAACAAACCTATAAGAAGTTATAGATCCATCACTAGAATGTCCTAGGGGGAAAATTCTAAATCAAGGAAATATGAAATTACTAGATTTAGAAAAAAAAAAAAAACTATTTTAGAAAGTAACTAAAATAAAAAATATAAAGGTGACTATTTTAGGAAAGTACCTAAAATAGAAAGTAAAAGTAAATATTTTAGGAAAGTACCTAAAATAGAAAAAAAAATAACTATTTTAGGAAAGTACCTAGATAGAAGGTATAAAGTTACTAATTTAGGAAAGTGCCTAAACTAGATAACATAGAAAATACTATTTTTGGAAACGCCTAAAATAGAAAGTATAAATGTTACTATTTTAGGAAAGCTGCCTGAAATAGAAAGTTTAGTTAACCAAAATCAAGGAGTTAAAGGTAACTCGTAGGTTAACGAATCAAAAAAAAAATTAATCCAGCATCCTTAGAAACGAAAAATGCCTAAGGAATGTATAGCTGTGTTATATAACTCGCGTAAATGATGCGTGAGTAATAGTGTGAGGTACGCAAGACACTAATATATTTTTCCACTTATTTCTTTTCAAGATGGCAAGAAATAATGGTCGTGGTGGAAACGGAAACAACGCTGAAGGCGATAGGCAAGGACAAGATCCTGCTATGGCAACTTTGCTTCAGACACTTAATCAGACTATGGCTGGCATTGGTCAAGTGGTGAATGGGCTAGCACAAGGAAGACCTGCTACTCAGATACAATTGAGGGACCCTCTGGAGTTGTTTCAGAGGAGAAACCCGGATTCATTCTCCGGTACTGCTAAGGAGAAACCACAAGAGTGGCTGAAAGGACTTGAGGTGATATTCGAGACTTTGGACTGCACCACAGAACAGAAGGTGATTTTCGCCACCTTCATGCTGAAAGGAAAGGCGAGATCGTGGTGGGAAAGCGAGAAAAGAGCTGCTACTGCTAGAGGAGTGGTAGATCACACCTGGGAGACATTTAAAACTATCTTTAATGAGAAGTATTTTCCTGAGAGTGTTAAGAACGCCAAGGTGGCGGAATTTATGATGTTAACTCAAGGGAGCTTGTCTGTGGATGAGTGCCGTGAGAAATTCGGATTTGATGGAATTCGCCCCAACGTTCTTCGACAATGAAGAACAAAAGGCGAGAAAATTTGAAAGGCTGGTTTGAATGACCGAATCGGATCTGGGGATTACACCACTATGCGAAGACTTATTCGGATGTGCTTGATCGGGCCAAGATAGTGGAAAGGGAAGCCAATAACTACCGCAAAAAGGGAAGACAAGGGCAAAGCAATTCGGCAAGGATGGAAATGAATCCAAGGGTTCCACTTTGGAAGCGGGAACAAAGATGTTAACCACAAGAGAAAAGGCTGTGGATGACGGCAAGGGAAACAACAAGTATCCTAACAAGAATGCAGGGAACAAGAGAGATGGCAAGGCGAGAAAACCAAGGAGCAGTGGAAAAGTGCAACTGTATGTGATAGAAACCATAAAGTTTGTGGATTGCTTTGGTACAAGGATAAGAAGTGCTACACTGTGATAAAGTGGGACACCCAAAGTGGAAGTGCCCCGACGCAAAGAAAGATGATACCGCTCGGAGCAAAGACTAACAGCAATGATGGTGGCCGTGGTCGCGTGTACACCATGACGGCCCAGCAGAGCTAGCGCTACTAATGATTTGGTAGCAGGTACGCTTCAACTCTATGCTAAGAATGTTTATGCTTTAGTGGATGCCGGCGCTACGCATTACGTGATAAGTAAGCGCTTAGCTAGAAAACTTAAGCTGAAACTGAGGCGTTAGACATACCCCTAGTGATAGACACTCCAACGAAGGAAGCAATACCTATCACATGTGTTTATAAAAATTGTCCTTTAGAGATAGGGGGCAAGGAACTATTAGTCGATTTCATCAGTCTTGAAATGGATGATTTTGATGTTATACTGGGAATGGATTGGTTGGCTACGAATCGAGCTAACGTGGACTGCTACAAGAAAGAAGTTACTTTCCAAGGTGTAGATGGGGAGGAATATTGTTTCGTAGGGACGAAGCCCAGGAATCGAACAAACCTTATTTCGGTGATGAAGGCTAGGAAACTGCTAAGAAAAGGATGCGAAGGGTTTCTAGCGCATATTGGGGAAACAAAGGAAGGTGAATTAAGTATCGAGTCTCTCGAAGTGATTCGGGATTTCAAAGATGTGTTTCACGAGGATTTGCCAGGGAATACCACGGAGCGAGAAGTAGAATTTTCTATAGATTTGGTGCCGAGACGACGCCAATATCTAAGGCTCCATATCGGATGGCTCAGAAGAACTCAAGGAATTGAAGGAGCATTACAAGAAGCTGTTGGACAAAGGTTTGATTAGGCCGAGTGTTTCACCATGGGGTGCACCGGTATTATTTGTGAAGAAGAAAGATGGTTCGATGAGGTTGTGCATTGACTATCGGGAGTTGAACAAAGTGACGGTAAGGAATCAATATCCGTTACCGAGGATCGATGATTTATTTGATCAACTGAAGGGGGCACGTTACTTTTCGAAGATAGACCTTCGGTCTGGGTATCATCAGCTAAGGGTGAAGAATGAGGATGTTGCCAAAACTGCTTTCAGAACAAGATATGGGCACTATGAGTTCGTAGTAATGCCGTTCGGGTTGACAAACGCGCCGGCAGCATTTATGGAGTTGATGAACAGAATATTCCAAGAGTTTCTTGACAAGTGTGTCATAGTATTCATTGACGACATTTTGGTGTATTCGAAGACAAAGGAAGATCATGCAGAACATTTGAAATTAGTTCTGGAAATTCTGCGGAAGCAGAAGTTGTATGCCAAGTTTAAGAAATGCGAATTTTGGTTGGAGGAAGTAGCGTTCTTAGGACACGTGGTGTCTAAGGATGGTATTGCGGTGGACCCAGCAAAAATAGAGGCAATAGTAAATTGGGAAAGGCCAACTACAGTCACGGAGATAAGAAGTTTCTTAGGGTTGGCTGGGTATTATAGGAGATTCGTAGAAGGATTCTCTAAGTTGTCAGGACCGTTGACGAAATTAACACAGAAGAATGCTAAGTTTATTTGGTCAGAAGCTTGTGAGGAGAGCTTTCAAGAACTAAAGAAGAGATTGGTAACCGCACCGATGTGCTTAGCACTAGAGACGGGGTCCGAGGGATTTGTGATTTACAGTGATGCTTCACTGAAGGGACTAGGCTGTGTCTTAATGCAAAATGATAAGGTGATAGCGTATGCATCTAGACAGTTGAAGACTCACGAGAAGAATTATCCTACTCATGATTTAGAGTTAGCGGCGGTGGTATTCGCACTGAAAATTTGGAGACATTACTTGTATGGTGTGACATGTCAGATTTATACGGATCACAAAAGTTTGAAGTATATATTCACTCAGAAGGAACTAAACATGAGACAGAGAAGGTGGTTAGAGTTACTGAAGGATTACGATTGTACGATATTGTATCATCCTGGAAAAGCCAATAAGGTGGCTGATGCATTAAGTAGGAAAAACCATGGAACCTTGGCGATGTTGATTTCTAAGGGGGTAAGAGTATGGAACGAAGTTGAAATTACCGGTTTAGAAGTACTAGTTAGTGGATATCTAGCTCGGTTGATCGTGCAACCTGCACTTTTGGATAGGATTAAGGAAGCCTGAGGGTGGATGAGGAAAGGGATGTCCTCATGGGCAAAGGACAAGGCAAAGATCTTCGTATGGGCGAAGATGGGATCTTGAGGTATCAGTCAAGGATATGGGTACCAAGCAATGATGAACTCAAAAGGGAAATTTTAAGGGAGGCTCATTGTTCGAAATTCTCTGTACATCCGGGAAGTACGAAAATGTATCGAGACCTGAAGGAATCATTTTGGTGGAACGGTATGAAAGGCGACGTAGCAGAATTCGTGGCAAAATGTTTGGTGTGTCAACAAGTAAAGAGTGAACATCAGAAGCCTGCGGGACTACTACAGTCGTTACCCATCCCAGAATGGAAATGGGACATATTTGTAACTCAATTTCTATTTGGATTTTGAGGAAGGTCATAAAGATGAAAAACACTTTAAATGTCATTTAGAATGTAGAAAAAAAAAAAATTTGTAACGACTCGAGCCCGTAGCCCGACCCGCTACGTAGGCACCACACACTGGCCCACTAAGCACCTCCTCAATTGGGTCAACCACAGCCCATCACAGGCCTCCAAAAGTCCAATGGATGATTTGATGCTTAATAGTAGTGTATGGGTCTTTTATATATCACACTAAATTCCCACATATTTCCGATGTGGGATGGGGGATATCACAATCTCCCCCACTCAAACCCTTGCCGTCCCTGGCAAGGTCATTCAATACCCAGATCGTACCCCCGGGCTAGCTCGCAAGCCTTAAGGCCGGGGTTCTGCTCTGATACCATTTGTAACGACTCGAGCCCGTAGCCCGACCCGCTACGTAGGCACCACACACTGGCCCACTAAGCACCTCCTCAATTGGGTCAACCACAGCCCATCACAGGCCTCCAAAAGTCCAATGGATGATTTGATGCTTAATAGTAGTGTATGGGTCTTTTATATATCACACTAAATTCCCACATATTTCCGATGTGGGATGGGGGATATCACACTTGGATTTAAGAATGGACAAGAATTTCACTTGGTAGAAGTTGAAGAGAAGAAGCTTTCACAATGCTCTTCCATGGAGAAATGTAAGAGTGAAATGAGAAGGAGGAAGGGGTGAATAGGGAAGGTAGGGGAAGAGTGAAAGAAAGTATAAGGGAGGTATGGGGAGGTAAGGGATGTGTTGACTAATGAGTGAAGGGGAAGTATTTTATGGTATGCCCCCCCCCCATGCCTAGATGAAAGGCTTTCACATTTTAAATTTAAATCCTTCTCCCAATTATTTATTTTACCCATTTATCCTCCTCTTACTATTTATCTATTTTCTATTTTTATTATTCCCCATGGTTCTTTATTAAATATCCAATGATTTCCTAAAAGATCCTAATTTTACTTCTCACCCAATTTATCTTAAAATACGAATTTAAAGGCATAATTGAACACATAAGGTTAACATAAATATTAAAAGCACATAATATGATACTAAAATTAGTGCCTAAGATTAGGGTCGTTACAATATCTTTCACAACCTGTTTTCAGTCACGGACAACTTTATGTAGCATTTTCCAGAATAACCAGCAAGAGAGGACTTAAAGTTATTATTTGTGATTCAGATGCTCAAACATATGACAAGACGCTAAATGTAGTCTACAAGGAAGTTTTCGACAAACTCTGAGAATTTATGTATCACAATTTGTGGTTAAACAAAAGTATTGCAATTTCTTATTATTTTCTTTGTTTTTATTTTGTTTTTCTTTAAATATATAGGAGATGGAAGAGATTATGTTGACACTTAGGCACACACTATTAAACTCACGCTATTGTAACCATATCTCTTCATCTTCCAAAGTTGTAACACTAAAATCTTAATAATGTTTTTTTGGTTAGGCAGGGACCTAACCTCTCGTGATTTTGTGCCGGCGAGATAGTTGTCTCAAGGGCTTTCCACGTTACATCATGTGTCAACATCTTTTTTCTGTATTAATTATACTCCTAATATCTGCTACATTGATTATCAATTTCAATTTATATTGTTACTTAAAAATTAATTAAAACACATAAATAATTATTTACTTAATCAAAAAAAAATTATTCACCGTCAGGTACCGACGGGTTACTGACTAGTATAAACTAAAATCAAAACTCCCCACGTCTTATAACAATCGTTCATTTGAAAAACTAACATTTTTATAAAACATAATTTACTTTTTTATTCCTTATTAAAGTAACAATACATTTATGAGGCTTTGATAAATAAGTCCATTATTCAAATAAATACTATCTTTAATAAATGATATTTACAAATCTCGTCAATAATTTTCTAGACCATTTTGCCTCTTTCACTCTATTTTTTACAGTTGTGTGATTTTATAGTTATGTGATTTCACAATTATAACAAATTGATTTTCTCTCGAAACTTTAAAATGCAATATCTCAAAATCTAGAAATCAAAAAAATAATCTGAAACCATCATATTAATTAATCGTATCGTCAAAATGAATTAGACAATTACACTCAAGATATGATTCGAATTTTAAAAATAATTTTTTTATTTTTCACTTGTAAAAAATTGAGAAAAAAATCATTTTTAATTTTTCTATTGATTTAATAGTTGTATTATTACAAAGTTATGTGATTTAACAATTGTTTGATTTCACAGTTATATGATTATATAGTTGTGTCATTTTTTTATTTTTCACTTGTAAAATCATTTCTCAATTGATTTTACAGTTGTATGATTTCACAGTTGTTTGAATTCACAGTTGAAAGATTCACCTTCGTGACATTTTTTATTTTTCACTTGTAAAATCATTTCACAATTGATTTCACAGTTGGGTGATTTCATTGTTGTATGATTATATAGTTGTGTCATTTTTCATTTTTCACTTGTAAAATCATTTTTCAGTTGATTTAACAGTTGTATGACTAAACAGTTGTGTGATTTCAATCGATTGTATTATTACACATTTTGTAACTTTTCATTGTTAATAATTGAGTATAAATCATAAATTCTACTGTTTATCAAGAAGATTAATTACGTGGATCTTGAAGAGAGAGGAAGGAAATGATATATACTGTGAAGCCCAATAACAAAGCCAAAAAGATATGATAGACAAGGTCTATCGGTTAATTATGACCGTTGAGCGGGCTTACCATTTCGTTGCCTAGATCTGCGAACAATGCAAAAGAAAAATAAAATAACAATTAGAAACAATTCAGGATAAAAACTGAATAAGCAGAATAAACATAAACTGAAAAAATAAAGAATAGTATAAGAGTATTTCGGCTCGGCCCAAGTATCCATTTGATCCGAAATTCAGCCACAATTCAAGATTACTGATCTAAGTTGTTACTATGAAACTAAAGGCAACAATGCAGTCCCAAGAAAACCCAGTACAGACCCCAAATAATCTCAGCCTAATCCGGACAGCCAACAATGAAAATCAACCCACATTCTGTATTTGCCTCCCCAAGCAACACACACACTGCTTAAATCAACCTTAGCTTTGAGGGAGAGACAACCTAAGAAAACAGAATAGGAAGCAAGAATTCACCAAGAAAGCAACCCACGAAACTATTCACTGTCAAACTCTCTCACTCTCTCTATTTATCTGAAAGAGAAAACATCAATAGTGTGTATAAAAGACGTGTGTTGTTCTTACTGCAAGGGAGAGGGTGTAGGGGTTTATATACTCTAAATACAATTCTCTTTTTATTTTTTCAGTTTCTGTTTATTTATTATTCAGTTTTTGTTTTAAATTGTTATTAATCTTTGTTTTATTTTATTTTTGCATTGTTTGCGGATCTTTGGTAACGGAACGGTAATTCCGCTAAAAAATGATGGCACCCACTCTTTACACCTCAAGCAGAATTTTTGAGATATAATTAGTTCAAACGCCAATTTATAATACAATAGACAGAGGGTTTAACTGTCTCTTAGGAGGGATATAAGTGGTGGCTGAGATTGATTCTTGAAAAATCAATCCTACGGCCCAAAATCATCTTCGTGGCAGTTTTCACGAGCAGTTAGATTTTCACGCTCACGTTCTTAGTTCAGCGCCCTCTTCCCTTCCTCCTCTTCCCCACTCCCATGCCTTTACACGGCCAGGAAGCAAAATGGGGAGGAAAAGCGAAGGTGTCGCATTGTGCCACGCCACCTCAACTGCCATCGTCGTCGCATTGCACCACGCCGCCCATTGCACCATGCAATCCATCGCCACGTCGGAACAGGTTCGTTTTTCTTTCGCCTCATCGACTATCCCTCACCCCATGCTTAAATCTCATGGCTCATTTCTAAACCCTAATTTAAGGTTACTGTTCCAGTCGTCCTCTTCGACAATGCCAAGTTCATAAAATTTCAGATTGATTGAACCTTGAAGGGAATTCTATTCATTTAATTGTTTCTCTCGTATCCCTCAAACCCTTTTTCCTTTTTACGAACTTCCTCAATTGCATTTTTATTGTGCAAAGCATCGTATTTCTTTGGTATCTCTCAAACCCTTTTTCCTTTTTACGAAATTCCTCAATTGAATTTTGATTGTGCAAAGCGTCGTCGTCATCGGGTAGGGGAAGAATATAAAGAGGATTTACATTTGGTGAAAGGGTATCTATTTATTTTGCCGCGTCTGAATCCCTCTGGTTGCTTACTCTCTTTGAAAGTATGCATTTACAATGTTTATTTCTGGGGGTTAGGTATTATTTCTATGTTTGAAATATTTAGTTCTTTAGTGTGATGGGGGGAGGGGGGATCTAATGGCTTTCGCCAGTGGGAAAACATCACCTTTAGTCAGAGCTCTAAGAAGGGGAATCATTGGCCTTTTTTTGTTTTTTTTTTCCTCACTTCTTAAATTTCTTTAATATAATGTCAGAATATTAAAACTAAGATTGATTATCTATTAATAGGTGGAGATAATATGATTGGGAATTCATCTTTTTGCTTAGTTGATAAAGCCTTAATATAATGTCTTAGAAGCCCGCTTTGATGACTAAGATGTGTATATAGATGAAAATGGATTACTCTGACTTTCAATTCCTTTCGGGGAGATACACTAGCACTTATGTCTAACACATGCAGAATAATAGTATACAATTTGTTATACCAATGAACTTCTTAATTACCTTAGGCGACCATTCATACGTTAGTGTTATTGATTTAGAGTTTAACAGAGATGTGGGCAATCTAAACTTTTACATTGTTCTTTTCCTGAGGTTAAATATTTCGATTCTTACAATAGGAATTTAATCAATTTAAGAAGTGTGCATGCAACACAACTATATATTCCTTCCTTGACATTTTGGTAATGTTGTACAATAAGACACAAAGTAATAGGTTGAATTACATTGGTAATAGTAGTGAATAATATTAGAAATTTGGATCATTACCACCATAAATGTATTGTTCAGTGGAAAAAACTGGGATTGTAAAGATGTAGCTTATGCATTTGGACATTCAATTTGGGACGAAGAGAGTAGTATTTATTGAGAATCTATTGCTTTTTGTGAAGTAATACATGTTAGATTTTTGAAAACAGCTTCTTTTTCTTTGCAAGAATCTTAAGATAATGTGGTAGCAGTTATGATTACTTTACATACATGAGCAACATGTTGTATCTGGTAGTCATTAGTCAATCCGTCAATGTAAAAATACCCCTGAACCGATGTGGAATATAACAAAACGTGGTCTGTTGGTATAGACATCAATTTAAGTATTTTTTTTTTGGTATACGAGGAGATATATTAATGTTTTGTTGCTATTCAACTTTTATAACATGTTCATTGGGATTTTGGTGAGCGGTGGAAGAGCAATATTAAAATTCGAGAGATGCAAATATTTTGTATTTACAACAAATATAATATGGCATATCAAAGGAAGAACACACGGTAAGAATAACTTCAATCAAGTAGTAGCAGTGCAAGCTACACTTTATGACAAGTATGTTTGCTTTATGCTTTTCACTAGTATCTTCCAATTGCATTTTGAGCTGATTCTCTTTGGCTATTGCAGTCATGTTCCAATTGCATTTTGAGCTGATTCTCTTTGGCTATTGCAGTCATGTTATGGCGTCTTATGCAAAGTTTTTTTAGGATGTTGACGAAGAAGAATAGGAAGAAACCATGCTTAATGGTAACTTTGTTTCATCAAATTTCTTCTAAAGAGGTTCTATGCATCCTCATATCTTCTGCATCTTTGGCTTTCCATTCTTTTGCAGGAATTAGTCTTGGTTTAAGGGTATTGACTAATTGATTTATTGAAAACAATGAGTCGGAAGGATTTGTATTTTTTTTTGTTCACGGATTTGTTTTATTTCCTCTATTTGTACCTATGATTTTATACTGTTGCTGTGCCCTCGGCAAGGGTGGGTATACTAAATTCATTGGTCATGATTACTTAAGTTTTTAGTTTAGAATCTTGGGTAAAAATAGGATAGGAGATGAGTTATGGACTATAATTATTATTAATTATTTATATGATTAATGGGTTGGGTATATTTTTTTAATTTTTTTTTTTATGAGAGAAATGCGATTTTATCATTTCTTTAATTTGTGTACTGTCACCGTGCCAGTGGCACGGGTAAGAAAATACTAGTTATCAAACATTGTATGGTGTATTAATTCAATAGTGACACCATAAATTAGGCCTTCGAACCATATTCTGTTTATCCCACAAAATGATCTTTCAATTTTTTTGTTTTTACTAAAAATAAATTTTGAGCAATAATTATAGATTGATTTAATTATAATAATGTAAATCTAAAATTATTAATTGATACATCATCAATAATACTACAATAACAAGTTTTACATTTTCATTATCATAATTAAATTAATCTAAAATAATTGATCAAAATTCATTAATAGTAATGATAAAAAAAATTGGAAGATCGTTTTGGTAAGGAGGAAGTATATTTTACTACATAAAAATGGATCCCCATCATAGAGACAAATCATCGCAATGCTACTATTCCCCATATTTATCCAAATTCAACATGCATATGATTTTCTAGTCTGATTTTATGAGACGATATTAGGATGAAGGGGAATTTGAGATCAAGAGAGAAATTTGCAAGATCTTGTGTGTGCTTGTATTTATCTTGTTTTTCCATTCACGAACAAGCTTATTATTTACTCCATCCGTCCCTTAAAAGATTGTCCTGTTATACATTTTGCAATTATTAAGGAATGAGCTTCACCTTCTTGTATCTTAGTAGATTTGCACTAACATTCATGCCTAAGTTTAGAAATGGGACATACTTTTTGGGACAAGTCAAAATGGCAAATGGAACAATCTTTCAGGGACGAAGGGAGTATAATAGCAACATTCTTACCATGTTACCCGTCATTCTTCTCAACAAAATTATGAGAATAACCATTAGAAAAATTATACTCCGTATTAATTAACCCCATCATCTTCAATGAGATACTATAAAGAAACACATCAATTGAGTTACATTTGAAGAACGCAGTCTCCTCAAAGGAGAAGATGCACCGCGTTTAGGTAGATAGGTAGATTAGAGAGAGGAAGAATATAGTAGAGTGAGAATGGAAAATATAAAATGAGGCAAAATGAGGTGTTGAGCGTGTTTACATTATAATGGGTAGGGATAATTTGGTATTTTCGTTATTTCAATAAATAAGCGGAGGCCTTAGAGCAGAGCATGCACAATGGTGAGCGAAATATTTGCTCATCGGACAAACGAATCTGGTACCTGAACAAATTTTCGCTCAGAAACTGATATTCTGTGGTGATGAGCCAAATTTTTTCGCTCACGGCACTTTTATAATTAACAAAAAAATCAAATTAGTTATTTTATTTTATAAATTAATGATATAAATTAGTTTTTTTATTCGTCCACATTACAAAATAATATTTTTATTTTTTATTGTAGTTGCATTTCTTTGTATTCATCCCTGATGGTCGCTCTCTTAAGTGAACAATGTTTGCATCATCACTTCTCGCTGTCGCGTAACCTTCCATCTCGTTAATCTTGAACCTTTTGTCGCTACCTATACTATTGTTGTTACTCTACACATGAACGGGACGAGATGTCTCGACCTTTTTCTTTCTGCTACTCATGGTGGAAGTCTGATTCCGCTGCTCCCATTTGGGATAGTTATTCAACATAAATCACACATTCTCATCTTTAAAAGGTTTGCCTTCATAATGTTCATACAATTGTTTTGCGTCACGTCAAACGTCTTGTTTGTTTTATTCACTCCCATTTCATTTAGTTGCTTCATTGTAAATTGCTACAAACAAGTTTACTGATTTCACCATCCTACCCCCCCATCGAGCTCGAATCAAAGATTAAGTTATTTTATCAATTTTGATGGCTTTTGTTGTTGTACCGTACTGTATCCTGCCTTTACAATACCCCACAACTTCTCATACTTTTGGTTTGTACCTCTTATTCTACCGGTGCTTTATTCATGTAGGTATTGACGAGAGCTTCATCTTATGCGAATTTTCGGGCAATGCTTTCTTTTTTCTCTTTTGGAGCTCCTCCTTTTCGCCTTCAGGAACAACCTCTCCTTCTTCGCCTCCTTCATCTTTTTTTTGTGTCTGTGTAACAAATTCAGTGTTCTGCTACTCTGGAGTGAAGCTTTGAAATGGCATCGAACCATATGATGTTTGAGTGTTTAGCATAGAATTGAAGTTATGGGGTGAGTTTTGGGAAGTTGAGAGGACTTGAGATTTGAGAGTAGTTTTGGAAGTTGCTTTTTGACAATAATTGTTTACGAAATTTGGATTTGTAGCCAACATTTACTCGAGCCAAGCTTAATTAGAATCATATCCAAAATTGTTTCCATAATTATCCATAATCAAAAACTCAAATAATTTTTTTAACTTAAGGTTAGAGAGGGAGTAGGGAAGAATAGGTGTGAATAACCTATACAATATTAGACTCTATTTATAGGCGAAAGAAAATTATGAATAATTTTGATATTTGCATAAACGACGTCGTTTAGGGTAAATCAAAATTAAGAAATAAACATTTAATCCCTTTTCGGTTGACGCACAGTTACGCTACGAGTTTCACTCAAAATGTGAGCAAAAATTCGCTCACCATTACATCAGTTGAACCAATTTTCGTTCACCAATTTTCAAAGAATTTCATTTGGTAAGCGAAAATTCGCTCACCATTGCCCATGGTCTTAGGAGAATAAACATAAAAAAGGCAGAGAACATCTTCCTAAAGAAAGCCTGTCTTGCCATAACCAAAAGTTGTTTGGGCAAAATGGTCGCCTTCATGTTTATTTATTTTTTGTTGATTGACACATTTGTATGGATTGCACTCATTGTGGGTGTCTAGGAGATTATTGATAAATAAGATGAAAGAATGGCAATTTGCAATTTGATTATTTAAGTTTGTATGACCTACGCAATTTAATTTTCAACATTGAAAATTGGACAATTTGATTCCTAAGTTTGTTATATTGTTGCAAATTGATATAAAAATTAACTTTTCACTAGATTTTTGACGAAATCGAAACCATATGTCATGTACATGACTTTTTAAAGGGGTATATTTGTCATTTCATTAGTATTTTAAGTACACACAACCCTTTACATTTATTTAACAAAAATAAGTACACCTATTTTATTTCCCAATTTACCCCACAATCCCTCATTTTCCCCGCCGCTATCCATCCACGACCAAGCCTCCATCTCTGACAGCCCCTGCTTTCCTCACTTCGGCCAACCTCCTCACCTTATTTCGACTGCACCCCCACCACCCAGATGCAGCCGCCTACATCATAGAAACCCATCACTACCCTACACCACCGTCACCCACCAGAAAATTGCCGCCTATCAAGTATTCCTTCACAAAAAAAATGTGACCCATGATTTGAAAGATGGAGAATTACCGTGGAGAGCTTCCATGGTGCTCACAATTGGTGCAAAATCAAGGGCTTATCTTTGCTCGAACTCTCCTCGTCTCTCTCTCTCTCTCGCTCTCTCTTTGCTATTTTTAAGTCTTGAAAAAAGGGAGGGGAGATGAAGCTAGTCGAAAATGGGAGGGGGGAAGATGAAGTTGGTAGGGAAAGGGAAGAAGAAGAATGAGTGTGAAATGACAAATTTACCCCTAAAAAGTCATGAGTATGGAACATGACACCTTCTATGTCCAAAATCTAACAAAAAGTTAGTTTTTATATCAATTTGCAACAAAATGACAAACTCAGAAATCGAATTATTCAATTTTCAACGTTGAGAACCAAATTGCAAAGGTTATGCAAACTTAGGTAGTAAAATTCCAAAATTTTCATAAAGAATTGTAAGTCTAAATAATGAGCACGGTGAGGAAATGTATGAGGCTATGATAAGGGCCTTGATAGATATGAATGAATACAATCCTAATCAGTGACAAAGTCAGAATTTTGTAAAAGGACAAAAATATTTTTATTAAGTGAAAGCCAAGAGATTACCGATAAAGAAAATGAAGAATCACCTAAGGCCTCCTGGTCTTGTGGTATGCTAACCGGCCTTCCTTCTGGGAGGTCATAGGTTCGATTCCCTATGGGAATCTTATATGTGGAAATATATACCATGAGTTTCAGGGATCCTTAGGAGTTTCCCGGGGCACATCCGAGCGGTTAAGGAAGCAGCATTGCTGGGCTTGCAACCTCAGCGTGGGAAGTTCGAATCTTGACAGGAGCAACTGGAGCAGTCAATTAATTAGTGATGTAAGAGTGATTTAAATGCCTTGTAGGAGGGCTCCCTTGGGGCCAGAAGTATAAGGGGTGCTGCCACCCTAACTACCTCGGGCATATCCCGCGGTTTACCTTCGCCAGTCACTGAGGGGCCGATAGCTGGTGGTCCAGGATTAGTCCGACGAAGCTGGGAACCTGGGTATCAAAAAAAAAATGAAGAATCGAAAGCCTAAGATAAGCATGGTGAGTGATGAGCCCGGACCAGCTAGACCGGGCCCAAGCTCGGTCTGGTCCAAAGGCCCAGTATGACGTGGAGTTCCCTAGACCGCGGACAGATAGACCCTCGAGGTCAAGACCGCGTTCCTCTCATCCCATCCAAGTTAAGACCGAAGACAACCACACGGAAAGTCAATTTTTATTAACCCTAATTTTTGGTCGGAACGGATTATCCGTTTTGAGGGGTTTCTAAGGTCTTTATCCAAACCTAACGACTAAGTAATCAGTCCATTCTTTATAAAATAAAGCCATGTAAGATTGACCGGAAGGATTTTTCTTTTTAACGGGACTATGCTTTTTTCTTTTTGAATGGACAAATCCGAAAGGGTCATTCCGAAGGGACTTTTTCTGAAGGGACTTTTTCGAGTCCTTCTTTATGGTCAATTTCACATTAGCTTTATTTTGGTCAAAGACAAGAAAGATCACCGAGTCAAAATCGACCGGTCACGGAGTGATCCTAGAAAAATATACTACATGATGCATGAGGCGATGTAGGGCTGGAAGGCTAGGCTTCCCGCGATATGACAATCTAGGTGGATTGGAGACGCGGAGTGGATGATCCAACTTCGAAGAGACCGGCGACTAGGTGGTTACCGTCATCCGTCCTTAGTATGGGTCCTCAGTTTATCAAGGGTATGTAGTGCAATGACAGATATAAGCATGGGTGCGCGTGTGTGAGAGTCAATCTAGGTGATAGAGAAAAATAAAGATTTTTTTAAACAACAGAAAATAGATAATGGCCGCACCAAGTGGTTGCCTACGTTTCTCCCAATTCAGGAAGACTCAGGCCGTCGTAGTTCCATATAAGGGAAGAGAGAGAGAGAGAGAAATAATAAATTCAAAATTACAACTCCTGAATCCTCCATGGATCGGACTTTAATCAAAACCCAATCTCACGCAGTTCAAATAAATAGCAATATTTAAACAAAATACGGTTTTGAGTCCTACATCTTAAAGGAGGCCTTAAGATGAAAGAACTCTGCAAATAATGTAATCTGGAATTCCCCTTACGTGTTCAACTCTCATCTCGGATCTCGAGACAATCAAGGAAAACCAGAAAACAAGCAAGATTACCGAAGCTTTATCTCGCGCGGGACAAAGAATTGTCTCGTGCGAGACTAGCCTGAAACTGAATAAGAAAAACGATAATTTTTTTGAAAACCCCTCTTATTGACTTAAGGAGCACCTATATTATTATGGAAATATAGAAAAACCATTTTTTAAAAGATTTTGGGTTCGAGGCTTAAGTGATGGATTTGGAAGGTCAAGGAGCACCGCATCCACCCAATCCCAAGATCGGTCGTGCTAAAGGGGGGTTTTCAAATAATATCATTTTTCAATAAACATATAAAAATATCCATTTAACTAGGTTAAACGGAATATAGGACCGATTGCTTCGAGGCCGTCTCCATGATTTGGAGAGGCTCTAGGCCGATCCTAGATTCAATATGCTATATCACTCTAATAATCAATTAGAATAATCGAAGAATGAAGGAAGATTACCTTCGGGTTTGAGGAGAGATTCGGACAGAGTTTCGCCTCGATCCTAGACTTGTATCTCGATGTTCGTTAATCAACAAGGTTGATAAACGAACTTTAGGTGTTTGAAAGGTGATTTGTAGGAATCTTTCAGGGAGGGAGAGAAACTAGCAAATTGTATGTTGTGTTATTGATTGGGGATCAAAACTGTCGACCTGAAAATACTGAAATCATCAAGTATTTATAGGGGTTTTAAGAGGTAAAAGTGGATTGGGATTCCTTCCAAGGAAACTTTCAGAATTCTAAGATCAATAGAAATCCGGATTGGAGAAGATTTATCAAGAAAAAAGGTTGAAATCGATGAGGAAACTGATTATGGCATCCTGCAGAAGGCTAGTCTCGCGCGGGACAAGGCTGATCAATAGACAATTATTACAATTATGTCCTTCCCTCGTTATCTCGTATGCAGTTTAGTCCAAACTAACGGTCGTTAGCCAAAACTTAATAAAACATGACGAAATGGTGGATTTTCACTCCTGACTCAAAGGCGAGACTTAGAGTTCCGATAGGTTCAAAATGGAGTGTCTACACCATTGGACTGCAAAACGTAGTGTTATTACTATATTTAACACATTCAGTTGCCTCAGTTGTCTGGTATTGATTTATTTCATCTTTCTTAGATGATGTAAGTAGCATCTTATTCTTTACATTGACCTTGGCAATACCGTGCAACGAGGATAGCTACGTCTCGTGCATAAATTTGATTATTCTTATTTCTGAAGAATGTTTCCTATTGAGTTGCTATCTAATTTAGTGTCAGATATTCAATCTTAGTACTGATATATTGAGTCAAAATATATTCCATTGACCCATACAGATCATTTTCAGACAAGAGTAATGTTTCACTGATGAGAAATATGTAAATCCCATGTATTTTTAGTTATGCATGGTCATTTTCATAGCCAGGCTGAGTTTCATTGTTCAAGCTTGAGAAGTAGCAGGTTGAATTTCTTGGTTACTGACACCTATTGGCTATGGCAATGAATTTCTTGTTTCAGACAAGAGTAATGTTTCACTGATGAGAAATATGTAAATTCCATGTACTTTTAGTTATGCAGGGTCATTTTCATAGCCAGTCAGGCTGAGTTTCATTGTTCAAGCTTGAGAAGTAGCAGGTTGAATTTCTTGGTTACTGACACCTATTGGTTATGGCAATGAATTTCTTGTTTCAGCCCCATTCGCAAAGGATAAATCCATTATGTTTGGAATTGGTCCCATGATTGAATATGTGTGTTTGCAAGTGTAAATATAGTTTTTGATACAAATGTGTATATATAATTGTGGACAGGATATGACTTGTTGGATTTTTACTAATATTTTTTTTACCATGCATGTAGCTTTTTTGAAGTGTTGAAAAAGAGAAGATAGGCATGTTTTTAATCTCCTGATTTCAACAACTTATGAATTTGGATGATTATTTGGGATATTATTCTAGCCATTATCAACATTTTAATTTGATTTAAGTTTAGAAGTACTTTTAAATTTCGATGATTTGTTTTATTCTGATGTAGTGATGTTAAATTGAATGTGATTTTGAATGTTAATTATTTAAATATGATTGGTCCAAGTATGGTGAGCCCAGCAGAAGCTTTTATATTTACTAGTGGTAAGGCCGTGCTACGCACGGATTGCATTTTACCATTTATTTTTTATTTTGATTAATAAATTAAAGTTATTTAATTATAATTTTAAAGTAAAAAAATATTTTTACTTATTATATTTAGTTTGAAATAAACTAATAAACTATTAATTTTTTTTTCATATAATGTTATCTACCTTATAGTTTTTCCACATACAAAAAAGAGTTAAGTACTCTCGATCAAATGAATATTGTATGTAGATTTCTTATGTAAGTAGTGCTAAGCCCGTGTTATGCACAGATTGCATTTACCATTTATTTTTTTATATTGATTAATAAATTAAAGTTATTTAATTATAATTTTAAAGTAAAAAAATGTTTTTGTTTATTATATATAGTTTGAAATAAACTAATAAACTATTAATGTTTTTTCCTATAATATTATCTATCTTATAGTTTTCTACATACAAAAAAAGCGTCAAATACTCTCGATCAAATGAATACTGTATGTAGATTTCTTATGTAATTTGAGCTAGTAGTATTAAATTATATAATATATTTTTTTTAAGGTGGCAAGTTTTATATTTAAAAAATAATACTCAAACATAGAAATAAATTCAATATAACAAAATATATCATCTTATTGTTAACCCAATTTCAAATGACCCAATGATTAAATATTTTATATTCTTTATATGCATTCTATATATAGACTTACAATAATATTTTGTATAATAACTATATATACTCTCTCGTACTTTACTTTTATACTCACAACATCAATCAAATTACTATTCTTTCACTCCTTCTCTCCGTTATTTTAATTTTTATACTCATAACACATCTCTCCTACCTCACTTTTCCTTAATCACCGTGCCCAAAATGTTAGTCTGATTTGAGGTGGGATGGAGGGAGTATCTTAGAATACAGAGATAACTAAAAAACAAAGAGTGTTATGCGTGTGAGGCGTAGGACTTCAAAATGCCACACTCAATCCTAACTCCATCTTGTCAAGTAGGTTAAAAATTGTCCAAAATAATATTCATAAAGCAAGTGGATAAAAAGTAGATTATGTAAGTAATATTTTTTTTTTCTAATTATAAAATTTTATGAGTATCAAGTGGTTCAAAACTCTATTCATCATTTGTCTTTTTAGGAATAAATCGAAGGATGAACTTTAAATTGGTATTTATAAAAAAAAAATGTAAACTTTAAAACAAAACGGAGAGAGTAGTAACTATAACTTATTAGTCATACTTTAAGCTAATTATAGTAATTATTAATTTCCTACTATTATAACTTACATAATATAGTAATTTCATATATTAATAAATATTATTAACTATTAATAGTTAACAATTATAGTTAATTTTCATAGTTAACAATTATTAGTTAGTTAACTATTATAGTTAACTATTATAGAGTTAACTATTATAGTTATCAATTATAGTTAACTATTAGTAATTAACTATTAATAGTTAACTATTATATTTATTAAGTATAGCTAACTATTAATAGTTAACTGTTAATAGTTAACAATTATAATTAACTATTACTCCCTCCGTTCCACACCAAGGTTTCTTGGTGTGAATTTCACGCTTTTTAAGAATTTTTTTTTTAAAAGTTGAAATTACCCGGATCCGAGAAGGCCTCGCGGCCCCGGCATCTGGCATTCTTTCGCGTTGGAGGTGTCTCGCCGTTTTGCTTTCGCATTTTGTAGAGTCGCCACGCCGTTTTTATTAAGCCCAAAACATTGAAAAAGGGCATCAGTTTAAAGATAAATTTTAAACTGTTTTTGTGTGATGAGATTTTGAGTTCGGAGGTCAGATGACTCCTCGGGAAGAGAATATTAGAATATTAGAGCTCACCCGAGTAGCCTCGTAAAACGAGTCTTTCGGATACCCCTAATATCCTTTAAAAAGTTGTGTGTGTGTGTGTGTGCTTTTAAAAATGCATGCTGTATCGGATGTCTACATTGTATTGAAATGTATTGAAATAGTAGAGGAAGGAAGCCTTACCAATGTTGGTTCGTGTCTGTCTTCCGCGGGGAATAGTGTTTGAGGTCGGAGTAAGCGTTCGGATTGCTTCGGGGATGCCGGTTGTCCGCGGATGACGTTTCGGCGTGAGTTGAGGTTGTAGGCTGCGTTCGGGCGAGAGGTTCGGCGTGCGTGGGGATCGTCGGGATCACTCGGGCGAGAGGTTCGGCGTGCGTTGTGGTGGCAGGAGTCACTCGGGCGAGGTTTCGGCGTGGTTTGGGATCGTCGGTTTGACTCGGAAAGAGCGGGACACCGTGGAAAGACTGACGAGGCCTCGGAGTACCACGAGGGGCCTCGGAGTACCTCGAGAGTGCCTCGGGGCGGCGCGGGAGCGTCTCGGGAGGCGCTCGGAGAGGCTTCGGAGCACCTCGAGGGCTCGGAAGGCCTCGGAAGGATCCGAAGGGGCGGGAATGCCTCGAAAGGTCTTAGAGGGGGAGCGAGAAGGCTTAGGGAGGAAGAGAGAAGTGGGAAGTGTGAAAAATGAGGAGGGGGAGCCCTCTATTTATAGTCTCAGATTTGGTGCAAAGAGGTCCGTACGGACCTCCTTCAGTTATCCAGGATTTTGGTTTTCCTCGATTTGAGGGAATATGCAATGATGGTGAATATTCTGGAAATGATGATGTCCCCTTGCAAAGAGGTCCGTACGGACCATCTTGACATGCAAAGAGGTCCGTACGGACCAAGTCCGCATTTAGAGGTAATCATTTCTCAGGGATTTGAGGGAATATTGTGGACTTTAAGGGGATTCGGTAATTATGGAAACAAAGAGGTCCGTACGGACCTATATTGCTTTTCCGGTTTCACGAAAATTCGAAAGGTCCTTTGTCCCTTTTTATCCCAGGAGGGCTCCTCCCTTGGTTTGGTTGGGGGTTTGAGAGGGTTTTGAGAGGGTTTTGAGTGGGAGAGGTCTACGAGGCTGCGTGGATGAGTCTGCGGTGTTTCCGGGTGTTTGAAAGGGAGTGATCCAGTTGGGGTACTTACGAAGCCCTCGACGACGTCACTTATGAAAGAAGTGGGGTCGCCGATAAGATAAGGGTCTGTCTGGATCGCGTCTTTGGGAGAGGAAGTGGCCGTGAGGGTCAAAGTGAGGACGTGGTGGTGTCCTTTTGGGTGACCGTTTAGGTCGATAGGTGAGACCACTGTGATAGGATTCCTACGTATCCACAGGCGGGAATCAAGCACAGTCGTAGTTCGGGTGTGGGGTGAGTGTTCTGTGTGAATACGGGCGTGGTGGTGCCACGAAGTGTCGTGTGACCGCCGAGGTCGGTGGTGAGGACGTGGTGGCGTCTAGGTGACCGCATGGGTCGGTGATAAGGGCGTGGTGGCGTCTTGGGTGGCCGTATAGGTCGGTGAAGGGCCGTGGTGGCGTCTGGTGGCCGTATAGGTCGGTGATAAGGGCAGTGCGTGGGAGTGGCGTGCATGCGGATAGTGACGGTAAGCGTCGGATATAAGTCGAATGAATGAGGCGTGGTGGCGTCTGGGAACAACCGTATAGGTCGGTGATAAGGGCGTGGTGGCGTCTGGGGTGGCCGTATAGGTCGGATGATAAGGACGTGGTGGCGTCTGGGTGGCCGTATAGGTCGGATGGAGCGTGGTGGCGTCACAGGTGACCGTATAGGTTAGATGGTAAGGGCAGTGGTGGCGTCTGGGTGGCCGTATAGGTCGGATGATAGGGCGTGGTGGCGTCTGGGTACGTATAGTGGTAAGGACGTGGTGGCGTCTGGGTGGCCGTATAGGTCGGTGATAAGGGCGTGGTGGCGTCGGGTGGCCGTATAGGTCGGATGATGGGCGTGGTGGCGTCCTGGGTGGCCGTATAGGTCGGATGGTAAGGAGCGATGGTGGCGTCTGGGTGGCCGTATAGGTCGGTGATAAGAACGTGGTGGCGTCTGGAGTGGCCGTATGGTCGGATGGTAAGGACGTGGTGGCGTCTGGGTGGCCGTATAGGTCGGTGATAAGGGCGTGGTGGCGTCAGGTGGCCCGTATAGGTCGGATGATAAGGACGTGGTGGCGTCTGGGTGGCCGTATAGGTCGGTGATAGAGACGTGGTGGCGTCGGAGGTGGCCGTATAGGTCGGATGGTAGAGACGTGGTGGCGTCTGGGTGGCCGTATAGGTCGGTGATAAGGGCGTGGTGGCGTCACAGGTGGCCATATAGGTCGGTAATAGAGACGTGGTGGCGTCACGGGTGGCCGTATAGGTCGGTGATAAGACGTGGTGGCGTCAGGAGTGGCCGTATAGGTCGGATGATAAGGACGTGGTGGCGTCAGGGGTAGCCGTATAGGTCGGTGATAAGGAGCGTGGTGGCGTCGGGGTGGCCGTATAGGTCGGATGATAAGAGCGTGGTGGCGTCTGGTGGCCGTATGGGTCGGTGATAGAGGACGTGGTGGCGTCACAGGTGACCAGCGTATAGGTCGGTGATAGGGCGTGGTGGCGTCGAGGTGGCCAAGTATATGGTCAGTGATAAGGAGCGTGATGGCGTCTGGTAGGTTCGGATGGTAAGGAGCGTGGTGGCGTCTGGTGGCCGCATCGTCGGTGATAAGGAGACGTGGTGGCGTCTGGGTGACCGTGCGTCGGTGATAAGGACGTGGTGGCGTCACAGGTGGCCGTATAGGTCGGTGATAAGGGCGTGGTGGCGTCGCAGGGTGGCCGTCCATGCGTCGGTGATAAGAGGCGTGGTGGCGTCGGGGTAGCCGTATAGGTCGGTGATAGGAGCGTGGTGGCGTCTGGGTGGCCGTATAGGTCGGTGATAAGAACGTGGTGGCGTCCGTGGTAGGCGTCTGGGTGGCCGTATAGGTCGGTGATAGGGCGTGGTGGCGTCTGGGATGGGAAATTTTACGATTTTCCTAATCGGGTAGTTTAAGGCCTTAGGGCCGGAGAATAGTTGTGAGGACTTGAATCGTCTTCGATGCGGTTGGTGCCAGCATTGGAGGACTTTGGATGAATCGTCTTGTGTGGAGCGTAGGCTGCCTTGTGATTCCGAGAGCGTAGATGCCATTTGTGTTTTTGCATGTTGATGTAGAAAGGTTGGACTTACGATGATTTGCTAGGTGCTTGAGTTGCCGTTGAAGTAGGCGAAGGATGATGGCCAGATGATTGCTTCACCATTTGGCGTTTTGGGAGCGCTTCGTGCCTTGGGACTTGTACTCGGAGATGTTGGCTCCTTCGCGTGCTTGTTTTGCGCCGTTGAGTGGGCGAGATGATGGTCGGTCTTTGGGGATATGCGGTCTTGTATGACTTCCACTTTGACTTGTTAGGGGAGGAGCTCGGGCTTACTTTGATGGCCCAGGTGCTTGCGTTGCCGTTGAGGTGGGCGAGATTCGGGCTTACATCGGCTTGCCGGTGCCTTGAATTCTTTGAGGATGCGTGACCACTGTATGGGCCGACCCTCTTGTTGGGAAGATGACTCGGACCTTCGGTGGTTGAGTTGTCGTTGAGCGTTTAGGGCGTCTTGTGCCTTGATATTCGTCTTTAGGGGAGGTGTTGGCTCCTTCTTGATTATGCCGTTGCCGGTGCGTTGGTTGAATTGCCGTTGAAGTGGGCGAGATCGGTCTTACGTTTTGATAGGCGATTGGTTGAGTTGTCGTTGAGCGTTTAGGGCGTCTTGTGCCTTGATATTCGTCTTTGGGAGGTGTTGGCTCCTTCTTGAAGTGCCGTTGATTAGTTGGTGCGTTGAAGTGGGCGAGATTCGGGCTTACGTCATTGCCAGGATTGATTTGAAGGGTTAGGGACCATTACGCACTTGGATTTCTTGAAAAAGGCCTTAGGACCAGAGGGGGCAAAGTTTGAAGGCGAAAAGTCATTTGGGCACCCCTTGCAGAAAGGTCGTAAGGTTACGGACCAACACAGTTGCAAAGAGAGTCCCGTCACGGACCAAGTTGATTTTTACGGTTCCCGAGATTTTGACCGAGGCGTTAAAAGCAGAGGCTCCTCCTTCTTCTTGCGGTTACGTGAACCGAGAGAGAGAGAGAAGGAGAAAACCTCCATTTTTAACCAAAATCTTCCATTCCATTTTGCTTTGATTTTCACTTGCCGATAGCGGAAGGATCTCGAAGGAGAAGATCGTGAGACCGCGGTCGGGGAAGTGGTTGAGCGGCGAATGGAGCTTAAGAATTGGACCTCGTTCGTTCCGTCTTCGAAGAACCGGATGTTTTGTATCCGAATCCGGAAGGTGCATAATCGTCGCTCCATGAACGTTGGGGAGGTGAAATACATTAGTTTTGATTCCTGCTCGAATTTTTGAATGCTAGAACTAGGTTTTAGTTTTCGCATTTTTGAATTTTTTTATTTATTTTATGCCTTTTTTGTGAAATTCTTGATGAATTGTTGAAAATGGACATGTAAAAATTGTGGGTATGTGTATTTTGTGCGAGAAATGTGTAGATTAGCTCTTATTTGTGAAAATAAAGTGCCTATCTAGTGAATTTGCATGCTTTGGTGTTTTGTACCGTATGCTATTTATGTATGTACATTATGAGAAAAATTATCGTGTAGTGATAATTTTTGTGCAAAAATGTGACATGTGCCGTGTTTTGTGACGGGTTATATGTGAAAGTGTGTGCCGTGTTGGGGCGGATTTTCTTTTGAGAATGTGCTATATAGTGTGTTGGCGTGTTTTGGGTGACGGACTTTGTGGGGAAAATATGTGCGATATGTGCCGTGTTGGGACGGATTTTCTTTTGAAAATGTGTCGTGTAGGGTTTAATCCCCCCTTTTTTTTTTGAGAAAAGATGTATACGGTGTGTGCCGTGTTTTGTGACGGACGCATGGGAGAAAGTATATGCATGATATATGTGAAAATTATGTGCATTGTGTGCGAGTGTTTTGTGACGGGTTACATGGAAAAATTATATTTGAAAATTATGTGCAATATGTGCCGTGTTTTGTGACGGGTTATATGTGCCTTTATATTAGAAATGTTGTGATTGGCGTACCTTTCTTTGTGTTTACTGCGGAGATCTTTGGGCTTCTGGCTTGGGGAAGGCGAAGGATGAACCGGGGATCGCTCGAGGCGTTGTGGAACTATGGCGGCGGATGCTGATATTTCCGTGGGCGGTAGGCGAGTCCCGGAGGTTGGTTTATGCTTACGGCCTAGGTGTGTTCGTTGAGAACACAGTTGGAGTGTCGACACGAGGAAGAACAAGAGTGTCTTCTGGGCCTTTACAGTATTGGTGGGATACCACCAGCACCTTCCACAGTGGGGCGAGGTGACGGTGACGCCAGTTTTTCTTTGCTATTGCAGGGCTCTCCTTGAGGAGCTGTGAGGTGGAGAGATATGATCTCGGATGATGTCTTGGCCGAGCTGCTTGGGCTTTGAGCCTCGTCCTCGCGAGGGGCACAGGGATCTTTGTCTGGCGACGTAGAGATGAGGATCACGGCAGGTATGTGGGGCCTACATCAGAGTGCCGGCCGGGTAAAGCAGCGGAGCGATTGGCGCGCTCCTTCTTGTGGTATGCTTGTCAGAGACTTTGTTCTCGAACCACGCGACCGCGGCTCCTTTGCTCGGGTGGAGAGCTTGGCCCGTCTGGATAAGTGCGACATTGCTTGGGCGAGCGGGCTTGGCGAGCTCTACTTCTCCTGGACCGGTTTAGCCAGGGTGGTCGTTGGCCTGCTTTGATTTTGCTCTGGAGGTATGAGTTTATTCTTTGTTTTTGATTTAGCAACTTGTCGTTTCTCCATTTTTTTTTTTCTTGAGCTCTTCTCTGCTTTTGTCGCGAGTGTGGTTTTATGAGGTCTTTCGGTGCTTCCCGTGGGATAGAGATCACAGGGGCACATGCTGCGTATCTGCTATGCTCGAGCAAGCTCGTGCGGCGGGAGGAGGAGGACCGGCGGGGGTAAGCTCACCATTGCCTACGGGGAGGTGCGGGGAGCGTTTGGAAGCGAGATAGCCGTGAGGGTTTCGTCTTGTTCCCATGGGCTCGGTATGAGGGTGATGAGTTTGAGGAGCTCAGGAGTGACGGCGCAGCGGAAGATCTTTGCGGGGCTTGACTTGCGACGCCATGTATGCGGGAGCGGAGTCTTTCGCGGCATGGCCGGGTGTGCTTCCCGTTGCTCAGAGGATCCTCCGTTTGGGATGTTTGACTCCCGGGATATGGATGTGTCTTGGATTTTGAGGTACCTTGGCGGTGTGGGTGTAGAGGAGTTTATTTTGTTTGGTGAGGAGTACGAGACCTTTGTTAGGAGGAAGTTGAGGACGCCCAGTAGTGGCGAGGAGAGAGGGCTGGTCCGCGGGCTCCCCCGGAGGTTCCGATGCCGGGGCGGATTTCGCTTATGTCGCGTGGGGACGGATCGCGGAGGAGGGTGTACATGCCGTTCTGGCGAGCTCTGCTGCGTCAGTGGACCCCAGAAGCAGATCGGTGAGTGTCTTGACTCTTTTCCATCTTGGCATCTTTTACGTTTTCTCTTTTTGTTGTTGAAGTATCTGCATTTGATGAGCGTTTCTTTAGGCTTTTGCTTGTGCGGAGTCCGGGGAGAGCCTACGATGCGGCGGCTCGCCGTTATGTGGCGATGAGATCCTTTGCTAAGAAGATGGCGTCGAAGATGTCTTAGGTCTTCGCGTCGTATGCAGGCGTATGAGCGATGCCTTGAGAGCATTGATGGATGTTCCTCCGCCAGGGCGAGCAGGGCCGCAGCGGGAGGACCTTCGAGAGGCGGCATAGCATGGATGCGGGGCGTCTTACGGAGGCTGCGGGGCCTTCGAGGGAGCAGCCCTTTTATCGGTTCATGCCTCCGCATGCCGCTCGGGGTGAGGATTCTCGAGCCTTCTTTCTTGACCACTTTCGCCGGATTTGATCCTTGATTATTTTGAGTGGCGAGCAGAAGAACTCGGAGAGGCTCGGTACTACGATGATGAGGCGTGACGGGCGAGTTATTTGCACAGGATGCCCGATTTTTCTTTGGAGGATCTTGGCGAGGATGATGATTAGTATTCATTTGCTTTCCCTCTTTTCATATCCCTCTCTTTTTTTTTTTTTTGTTTAGTAACGAGACATTTTGTACACTGTAATAAAACATACGTATTTGCATGGCAAAGCAGTATTTTATTTTAAGATGTAATGTCATTTATTTTTGTGATTCAGGAATTGTCCTAGAAATTGTTGCTATTATTATTTTTATTTTTGTACATGCCACGTGCGGCGAGAGTGCGTTTGTGGGTAGTGTTGGTTTGCACGGAAATGGCTTTGGCCGAGTGTTTGGGTTTGGAGCAAGGTTTCTTGAGGGCGGTGTTTGTTAATGTCTTGTTCTTTGAGGAAATAGGCTCACGATTGCAAGAGGTCCGTGCGGACGGACCTACATTGCAAAAGAGGTCCGTCACGGACCAACCTTGCTTTTGGGGGGAGGACTTAAATGTTTTCCGATGTGGACTTTCTCCATTCCCCATTTGCGGCCATTTTGAGCTTTCTTCCCCATTTTCTCTAGGGACCTCCATTTTTGCCATGGATTCTTCGTATGTTCTAGAATTTTGCCGAGGCTTTCGCGAGAGAGGCAAGCACACTTCCTTGAGCGGTTGAAAACGTGGATGCGGCGCCGTATGAGGCATCGAGACGGGCTTTCGAGGTAAGGTTTCGTCTTTGCTCGGTTTGGTCTTTTAAGGAGTTGGTTCTGATTGGGATTTGTTGCGGGCCGCGAAGTTACAGGATGTTAGGAGGCACGTGTCTTGTTTCTCCTACAATGAAATGGTGCCCACTTTTGAGGATTTTCGGGCTTTGATTGGAGGACCGGAGGTGGAGGCCATCTCGCTTTCCTTTGGTTGGTGGTCTTTGCTGTGAGCGTGAAGCTTGCAGACTTTCTTCATACTTCGTTGGAAGAAGTGCAGGGCATGATCCTTGATTCGGGTCATATCGACATTTCTGAGCTGCCGGAGCGGTTCATGGTTGATGATGAGAGTGACGTCTCTTGGGATGTATTTGCCTTGTGCGTGATGGCGACGCTTTTCTGGTCAGCTCCGCCTTGGCATTTGTGATGGCGCTTTGCTAGATGTGGTAGGGCAACGCAGAGCTGGAGAGGATATTGTCCCGTTGGTGTTGGGAGAGACTCTGCATGGTATCGACCGTCTTGCGACTGGGGATCGTTTTATTAGAGGGGGAAGCCCCGCTTTGCTCACCTTGTGGCTGCGAGAGAGACTCAGGCCATGCCCGAGGCTCCGACGTTGTTTAGCCCGTGGTCATTTGCTCGCCGAGCCTCTTGTGTTGGATATGGATCAGTCCGCTTGGGAGAGATGGATGGCACACTGCACGCATCGAATCCGCTGGTGGGTTCCCTTTGGAGGATTGAGACCAGGAGGATCTTGCAGGAAGGGTCCTACGTTGCGAGTTCCAGGTTTGTCTTGGTCCTCCTTCTATATTCCGTCGCTTGTTTCCCGGCAGTTTGGGATGAAGCAGGGGAGCCTTTGTTGGCAGGGATGACCTTGCTACTGCGGAGATAGCTCCTGCTTTGTATGGCAGCTCAGGTGCCTTCTTGTATTGTCTCGAGGGTATGGAGGTATTCCGCTTTCCCTCTGTGGTGCTCCTTAGACGTCGGGAGAGCGTCGTGTTGACGACTCGCATTTGGCCCGGTATGAGCAGCATGTTGGGCAGTCCCAGTGGTCTTGGAGAGCAAAGGCGCGTAGCGATCTGGGACCCGGTTGCCGTGTAGCTATTGCCTTAGGAGTGCCGAAGCCCGGTCGACCCTTTCGATGTGACGGGAGACGCTTTGTTTGACTACGAGACTAGAAGTTGACCGACCGACAAGGAGAGAGTCCTCTTTGGCTACTCGCAGGGAGGAGATCCGAGCCGAAGCACGGGCGAGTGAAGCCACGAGAGCCACCGGATTATTTGACTCTACGGGAGGACCCCGGGATCTCGGACCGAGAGACGCAGAGTTGGTTCACGTGGAGCGAAAGAAGACTCACGGGACGAGGGAAGAAAGGAAAGAATGGCGAGGGGACAAGCGCCGAGTATGGCGCGGAATGACCTCCTAGGTATCCATTCATTGCATTTGCAAACACATTATTTGTTAAATGTATTAAAGTTTGTCTTTTAGCATGTTGTGAACTTGAGAGTAGACCGTGCTTGAACTCATCAAGAAATGTTGTAACCGTTAGTGATTTGTGATTTACTTTTAAAGCTTTGTCGAGACTTGCAAGATCTCTTGTTCGCCTTGTTTCTTACATTGTGCACTTTGTCGGCGTCCATCTTTGGACTTTTACATTGCATCCATGACCGAAGCAGGCTGGGCCATGACGGTAATCCCCTTTGCTTGAGGCTTTGTATTTGGCCCGAGAGGTTGCATGCTCCCCGACAAGTCGTTTGACGGTCTTTTTCGTAGCTTCCTTGCCGCTTGTTGGCGTCGGGCTCTTGACCTCAGCAGCCTGTTTGAGCTCCTTTTTTTTTTTTTTTTTTTTTGGCGAGTGAGGGCGAAGACAAGCCCTGGCTTGGAAGCACATGAGCCGCCGTTTGATGCCGAGTGACCCTCGGATGTCTTTTGATGTTGCCGCCGTCGTTTGACTTGGTCAAGGTGGCTCGCCGGGGCGTGTTCCTTGAAAAGTGCGTAGCTTGATGGAGGTCTTGATTGACATTCAAACTTTTGACTTTTTGTGTATTTTTAAACCGGACCAATTAAGGTTGCCTACGTTCCCCCGGGCCCAGAGGGCTCAGGTGCGTAGTTCGACACTACATGGAGTGCCAAGAGATGCACGGCTGTTCTTCTTCGTGCGAAGTATCTGCGAAGTTTGCTTCCGTTGACTGGATTCATGAAGGGATTGCCGTCTAGGTCCGTTAGCTTCATGGCGCCTCCGGAGAAGATCTTTTGAACCACGAAAGGGCCGATCCATGTGGGTTCCCATTTTCCCGATGGGTTGGTTCGAGTGGGAGGCTTTTCTTTGAGTACAAGGTCACCTTCCACGATGTCTCGGGATTTGACTTTCTTGTCGAAAGCTCTAGCCATCCTGCTTTGATAGGCTCGGACGTGTTCCATGGCCTTTAGTCGTCGCTCGTCTAGCGTGAGCCAATTCGTCATGTCTGGCTTGAGCCCACATTCTACTTCGTTGATGTCATTTTCCAAAAAAGACTCTGGAGTGAGGGAATTTCTAGCTCGATGGGAAGGACTGCTTCCATCCCGTATGCTCGTGGGCAAATGGGGTTTCTCCCGTGGTCGTTCTGATCGATGTGCGGTAGCCCCAAAGTGCGAGGTGCGGCTTCTCGGGCCAATCTCGTCCTCGGGTGGTCATTTTTCGGATGATCCGTTCGAGGGTTTTGTTTGCTTTGCTTCCACGGCGCCGTTTGTTTGTGGCCGGTAGTGAGAAGATTTGTGGCGTGTGATCTTGAATTCACTCAGCGTCTGTCAAATTCTCCTTCGAAGTGTGAGCCGTTGTACGATATGACCTCATTTGGGATGCCGTATCGGCATATGATGTTTTCCTTGAGGAAATGTGCGACCTTCTTGGAGGTGAGTACCTTGTAGGACTTGGCTTCGACCCATTTGGTGAAGTAGTCGATGGCTACTAAGATGAACTCGTGACCGTCGTCGCCCGGCGTGAGCGATTTTCCCGATGACGTCAATTCCCAAGTGGCAAAGGGCCAAGGTGTAGTCATGCGGTAGAGATCGTGGGGCGGCAGATGATTGAGGTTGGAGAACCGCTGGCACTTGTCGCAGCTTCGACAAAGTGATGCACATCTGCCTCCATGGAGATCCGTAGTAGCCCATCACGAGAATGATTTGCATCGGGGCTCGCGTTCATGTGGGGACCGCAAGCCCCATTGTGGACTTCGTTCATGAACTTGTCTCCGCTTCTTCCTGGCCGACGCAGCGTAGGAGCTGGCCCGTAGTAGCGTTTCTTGTATAACATGTCCCCGAGGATGACGAAGTGAGAGGCAAGGCGTTTTAGGGCCATGATGCTCTTTGGTTTCACCACTCTCTTGTGTTGACCTTCCTTGTTCATGAAGGCGTTTCCCGTTCTTGAGGTATTGGAAGATGCAGTTGTACCATGGCTCATTGACGGGCTTAGGTTCTCGGTTCGATCTCACAACAAGAGGCGGGAATTTCCTTTCGTCCGACTTTGAAGGGTTTGATTGCTTTTCCTTCGTGGATTTCCACAAGGGAGGCCAAGGTGGCTAAGGCATCCGCAAACCCGTTTCGGTCTCTTGGCAAGTAATGGAAGGTGACCTCTTCGAATTGTATGATGAGGTCCTCTATGTGCATGGTATTTTTGCAAGCCCGGGTCTATGGTTTTCCACTTGTTGGAAACTTGGTTGATGATCAAGGCCGAGTCCCCATAAACTTCGAGTTTACGGACATTCCTCTCGAGTGCGGCTTGTAGTCCTAAGCAGCAGCTTCATATTCGGCGGCATTGTTGGTTACCTCGAAATTGAGCTTTATAGCAATTGGGGTGTGCTCGCCTGGGATCCACCAAGAGCATACCGATGCCGTTTCCTTTTGAGTTGGCCGCTCCATCAAAGAACATTTGCCATCGGTTTTCGCCTTCGATTGTGAAGATTCCCTCGTCTCGGAAATTGTGGTTCGTGGCCTCGAGCCTCGTCTGGCTGGGAAATCGCCCGCTTGTTCAGCCATGGCCCGTCCCTTAATTGACTTTTGGTTTACGTACTTGATGTCAAATTCCGCTAGGAAGAAAGACCATTTGGCGAGCCTCATTGACAGAGATGGTTTGTCGAAGAGGTACTGACCGGATCCATTTTGGAAACCAAGTGTACGTGTGCGACCGCATGTAGTGCCGTAGTTTCCCAACAACCCATACCGTAGCCGCGCAGGTTTTCTCGAGGGCCGAGTAATTGAGTTCGCCGCTCAAACTTTCGACCGACGAAGTAGATGGCGTTTCGACCCGTGACTCTTTCTTTTCTTGACAGAGCATGGCTCCAACCGCGTGTCGGCCACAGCTAGGTATAGCAACAAATGGCTTTTCCTCGTGGGGAGGGCAGAGAATCGGAGGACTCACAAGGTATGCTTTTATTTTTTCAAAGGCATCTTGGCATTCCGAGTTCCATTCGATGTCGGCGTTCTTCTTCATCGCTTGAATATTGGCTCGCACATGAGGTCAATTGGTTGACGAAGCGGGCGATATATTGCAGGCCCATGAAGCTTTTCACCTCTGTCCGAGTTTGCGGTGGTCTCATTTCGATGATAGCTTTGATCTTTTGAGGATCCACCTCGATGCCTCTCTCGGTGACCATGTATCCCAAAACCTTGCCTCGGCTAACTCCAAATGTGCATTTGGCGTGGTTAAGCCTCATTGAGTGTTTTCGGAGGCGATTGAAGAATTTTCTCAGTTCGCGAGGTGTTGTCCGTCTCGATCCCTTTGAGTGAACGATCATGTCATCGACGTACACTTCGATCTCTTTGTGGATCATATCGTGGAAGAGGGCGGTTGCCGCCCGTTGGTAAGTAGCCCCAGCCGTTCTTTAGTCCGAACGGCATTACCGTGTAGCAAGAGGTTCCCTGTGGGGTTGTGAAAGCCGTCTTTTCTTGGTCTTCTTCGGCCATCTTGATTTGATTGTGGCCTGCAAAACCGTCCACGAAGGACTTGACTTCGAAATTGTCAGAGTGTCTACCAACATGTCGATATTGGGTAGTGGAAAATCGTCCTTGGGACTTGCTTTGTTGAGGTCTCTAAGTCCACGCAATGCCGTACTTTTCCATTGGCCTTGGTGACCGTGACAATATTGGAGAGCCATGTGGGGTACTCGATCACCCCGATGAAGCCGACGCGGAGCATTTTTTCGATCTCCTCTTTGACTTGTAAAGACCACTCTGGCTTGATTCGCGTAGCTTTTGCTTGACGGGCTTAGCCTCTGGATTTAAGGGAATCCGGTGCTCCACAATGTTAGGATCTAATCCGGCATGTCTTGTAAGACCAAGCGAACACGTCCACGAACTCTTTGAGCAATGCGATCAATGCGTCTTGCTCTGTGCCGGTGAAGAAACTTCCGATTCAAGGTCTCTTTTGGCTCTTCAAGAAGCCTCCCAAATTCACTTTGGTTAAAACCTCCTCGGCACTTGGGCCCGGTTTTTCTCTCGTTTGACAACATGCTTAAAGATGTGCTTAATGTATTGTTCGTTTAATGTGTCTCGCTTCTTTATCAAGTGAATCGTTATTAACTGTTTGTGTGTTAGTTAATTTATCGGTTGTTAAAGATGCAATGAGAGGATACTCGAAAGATCGAAGCATTCATTAAGAGCATACGGGAATACATTATTGGCAATGAGTTCGTAATCTTCCGGCGTGAGGCCATCGATGACTCGAGAGACTCAAATTCAAAGCTAATGGACTCAGGGATGAGTTTTGACACTAGACTCTAGGGCTCGAGGGGTCGACCAAGTTGTTCGATCATGTCCTTTTTGGCCGGGCGTAGGTCCGGAGAATGTGGCCCAGCTTATTGAGGGGCAAATGAGCTTGATAGGAGAAGGGGCATGAAAGGCTTTATGTCACCGTTCCCGATCATTGCTATCACAGAGTTATCGAAACAAAATCGATTAGATCTCGGCATCTCGATTTCTTCTTTGAAGAGCAGGTGTGTAGCAGTGGTTCGTCCCAAGCATCGTCTCGCGGAGTCTCTTGCTTTGTCTTGGGCATTGCTAGCTCGAATGCGACTCGTCCCGCTTGTTGAAGGCAGGGGTGTTTGACAGAGAGTTTTTCGAATTCTTCCGCCAAAGAGGGGGTTTTCCCGAACCAAAATTCACTGTGAATAGTGGTGGTTGTGGATCCCGGGGCGGTGTGTCGAGGAATGCTCTTCTGACAGATTTGGCTTGAGGCCTCTGAATCTTGCACAGTTCTCGCTGAGCTTGTCCACGGTTGTCTGGCCACTTGTTTGGCGCCGATCGCCTCTGTTCCTTTTCTCGGATCTTCTTCCAAGTTGCCGGCCTTCCTTGTGAAGTACTTGGTCATGTCGAAGCCGTAAGGACGAAGATCGGAGATTGCGTGCAAGCCTCTTTTGTTATCCGTGGAGCGTTTACGTGCAGCTCGCTTGTCCTCCGCAATGTGTTCGGGAGTAGGAGAGTATCCTGTGCCGTGCGGTATTCTCGTTCTTTGATATTGATGATCCGTTGAGTGCCACGATGGCGTTTTCCCAAACCGAGCCCCTGGATGTAGTTCATGTGCTTCATCATTTTCATCGGGGAGGGATCTTGTCCCAAATCAAAGGCAGGTCTATGTGGCACACTTGGGCCTTTGGGCTTTCGATGGTGAACCCCGTTAACATCATGCCATCATCGTCTGTTTGATTTCTAAGACCGGGACGCCGTTGGTATCGGTCCTTTCGGTGACTATCCGTCAGCCGTAGATGATGGTCATATCTGTTCCTTGGGACGAACTTTACGCACCGATGGAGAGTGGATGCCACCCCATTGATCCGATGTAGCCAAGGGCGTCCCAAAATGGCAGTGAATGTGATCGGGATGTCGATGACTTGGAAGTCTGTCGGGACCATTTGTTTTCCAAACCAAAGGTTCAAGGTGGCTATTCCCAAGACTCGGGCGGGATGTTGAGTCGTATGCCTTGATTGCTCGAGTCGAGGGTTTTAGATCGCTTGCTTTGATCCCTAGCAAATCCATCATTTTGGCCGGAAGGACGTTCATGGATGATCCCCATCTACCAATACCCGAGTGGAGACGGCGCTCGTCCGATTGAACCGTTATGTAGAGAGGCTCGTTGTGGTCGCCCCAAATTTTGGAAGATCGAGTTCTCGAAGGTGATGATATTGCTTGTAATTGACGTTGCCAATCATCCGAACCGCCTCCTCAGGTGTCACCGTGATGGGAACCATGGTCCGGCCAGGCTTTCTTCCAACTTGAGCTTGTGCGGGTAAGATGAAGTGAGTAAGGACCAGAGTGAGATGTTGCCTGAGTGCGCTTGAGCCGTGTTAAGACAGGATCTTCACTTTGGGTCCGTGGTTTCACTTTCTTGGCGTAGGGTCCCTTTTCGCCCGTGGCTCGGGTATGATCGGCCTTTTGTCTCGTCCGCGGAGGATTCACCGGGATTTGACCGAACGTGTCGAACATTCACCTCTGGACTTGTGGTTTTGCTTGTCTCTCCCGCTTTCGGAGTGGGAGGAGCCCGATTGGCGTAAGGCCGCACTGCGCATTTCAATTCGTTCACCTGTCATGGCTTTTACCGAAGCATCAATAGTGGCTTTGAGATCTTCCCAAGACAGGGGTTGGATTATCGGGACCTTCGGGCCTTCGTTGGCGGTGCGAAGCTCGTCCCACTGATCATGGAGCAAACATTGCCGTGGCCCCGCGTGCGAACTAGGGGGAGATTTGCTGGAGTAGATGACGTAGTAGTCAAACCTGCCGGAGGGTTCTCCAAGGGTTCCGACTGGGATCACCCGATTCATACCTCTTTTTCGCCTTTTGTTGAGAAGATAGCTTCTTCTTTCGTCGAGGACGGCCCTCGTTCATCGCATCCTCGGAATTCCATTTCCAGTGACAAGCCTTCGCAATCGCAGACGTCCCACCAGATGTGTTCGTTGTTCGGCGGTGGTACCGGGACCTCGGAGGTTGGATGGGCGTGCTTTCCTCTCGGAAGGTCTTGTGGCCTTACGTCATAACCGCATGGCTCGCACGAGGGTAACAGGTTGACTTGGGAGACAATGAGAGACGTTAGAGGCCGTAGGAGCGCCATAGCTCGGGAAGCCCTGTGTAGTCAGCGGCTAAGGTTCCGAAGTGGTGCATGGCACCTTCGATCCAGGCTTGTTGCTCACCTTGACGTTTCTCAATAGCCATGAGGACCTGCCAAATTTCTTCCAGTGTTGGGAAATTTCTTGGGGGTAAGGTCCCGTGCTCATCCTTGTTATCCACTGACTTGGCCATGGGGATTTGACGGACTGTCCCGGTGACTGAGCCGGGAAGAAGGTAGGACCTTGCCGTTTTGACACTCGGGAGACGGGTTCCTGGTACTCTCGACCACTCTACAGTTAGCTGGAGGGGTGATGGGCAAGGTTTAGACACGGGAATGGCCTACCGGGATAAAAGGGGGAAAGCTCACGTGGCATGCGGTTTCCGTTTCTTTTATTTTCTTTTTTTTTTTTGTTGTTTTAATTTACTTAAAACAGTGTTTTCTCGTAGTCCTAGGTAGGTTGGAAAAGATTGCTCTTCTTTTTCGCAACTATGCTAGATCCCGGGTCGTGGAGACCATCTCGCGCGGCTATAAGCCCCTCGTTTTGCACCCGTATTTCGACATCCCGGTGGACAGCCTGTGCGAGGGTCCTATAGTGCAAGCGGTTTCCACCGGCCTAAAAGAAAAATCGAACCTAAGGACCGAGCCTTGTCATGTTCGTTTTGATGCGTTAGCCATGTGAATAGTGAACCGAGCCGCCACCGTGTCAAGATCAGTCAAGAGTTCGGCATGACCTCTCTGGCTTGCTTGCGCAAGGGATCTCGCGACGTTAGGCGTTGGCCGGGTCATATCGTCATGGCCGACGTGTCAAAGGCTTGATGACATGGTGTCATGTGAGCATGGATGTATATCCTGGACGGAACATCGTTCGGGTGTAGCTTCGAAATCAAGATCAGTCAAGATTTTAGCATGACCTTTCATCGCTTTGCTTGCGCAAGTGGATCTTGAGTTCCGAGCCTTGACTCGTAAAATGGCCGGCATGGTATATGTATCCAGCCGTATGACACGGACCGGGTAAAAACCAACCGAGTCCGGACAGAGTGTGACTCAAGACTCAAACGTGCGGTGGTTGACGCTTGGCTAGGATGGGATGTTTGGAATGATCCCGTGCGCGCCAAGAGGCCTAGGAAGACCAAACGGATCGCAACCGAGACCACTCCGGTTAAGTGGTTGTAGCAGTGCAGTGTATCCGAGGCAAGAGCCAAGCGCATAGTGTGCTGTGTAACCGAGGCAAAGAAGCAGTGAGTAGAGTGCGTGTGTAACCGAGGCAAATAGCGCGAAGGTGCAAGGGTCTCTAAAATTCTTTTTCCGAGTAAAATAGAAATTTTTGAAGAATTTTAAATGTATGCACGTATGTAAATGAATGCATTTTTTTGTATTTTTATTTTTTTTGTAAAATAAAAATGAAGCACGTGCACACACACACAATGCTTAAAGGAAGGGGTAAAATGAAAGTTTGACCCTCATCATCGTTTTAAAAATCTTTTGTTTTGTTTAAAAGTTTTTAAAACAAAATTTCCCCAAATGAGAGTCGCCAACCGAAATTACCTCGGATCCGGCTCGCGCCGATGGTGCCCCGTGCATCTCGCTCGCTTGCTCGGGAATGTTCGCCCGGATCCGAGAGGCAAGCACAATCGCGCGCCCCTAAGCATCCGGCTTATTCCGTCTTAGCGTTTTGCGAGGTTGGAGGTGTCTCGCCGTGTTTTGCTTTGTAGAGTCGCCACGCCGTTTTTATTAAGCCCAAAACATTGAAAAAGGGCATCGCTTAAAGATAAATTTTAAACCGTTTTTGTGTGATGAGATTTTGAGTTCGGAGGTCGATGACTCCTGGGAAGAGAATATTAGAATATTAGAGCTCACCCGAGTCGCCTCGTAAAACGAGTCTTTCTGGATACCCCTAATATCCTTTAAATGTTGTGTGTGTGTGTGTGCTTTTAAAAATGCATGTCAGTATCGGATGTCTACATTGTATTGAAATGTATTGAAATAGAATAGGAAGGAAGCCTTACCAATGTTGGTTCGTGTATCCGTCTTCCGCAGGGAATAGTGTTTGAGGTCGGAGTAGCGTTCCGGATTGATTGCTTCGGGATGCCGGTTGTCCGCGACGAGTTTCGGCGTGAGTTGAGGTTGTAAGGCTGCGTTCGGGCGAGGTTCGCGTGCGTGGGGATCGTCGGGATCCACTCGGGCAGAGGTTCGGCGTGCGTTGTGGTGGCGTGGAGTCACTCGGGCAGAGTTTCGGCGTGGCCTGGGATCGTCGGTTTGACTCTGAAAGAGCCGGGACACCGGGAAAGACTGTGCAAGGCCTCTGAGTACCACGAGGGGCCTCAGAGTACCTCGAGAGTGCCTCGGGGGCAGCGCGGGAGCGTCTCGGGAGCGCTCTGAGAGGCTTCTGAGCACCTCGAGGGGGCTCAAGGCCTCGGAAGGATCCGAAGGGGCCGGGAATGCCTCGAAAGGGCTTAGAGGGGAGCCAGAAGGCTTAGGGAGGAAGAGAGAAGAGGGAGGTGTGAAAAATGAGGAGGGGGAGCCCTATTTATAGTCTCAGATTTGGTGCAAAGAGGTCCGGTACGGACCTCCTCAGTTATCCAGGGGATTTTGGTTTTCCTCGATTTGAGGGAATATGCAATGATGGTGAATATTCTGGAAATGATGGTGTCCCCTTGCAAAGAGGTCCGTACGGACCATCTTGCATGCAAAGAGGTCCGTACGGACCAAGTCTGCATGGAAACCATCATTTCTCCCGGGATTTGAGGGAATATTGTGGACTTTAAGGGATTCAAGAATTATGGAAACAAAGAGGTCCGTACGGACCTATATTGCTTTTCCAGTTTCCTGAAAATTCCCAAAAGGTCCTTTTGTCCCTTTTTATCCCAGAAAGGCTCCTCCCTTGGTTTGGTTGGGGGTTTGAGAGGGTTTTGAGTGAGTTTTGAGTGAGAGAGGTCTCTGAGACTGCGTGGATGAGTCTGCGGTGTTTCCCGGGTGTTTGAAAGGGAGTGATCCAGATTGGGGTACTTACACTATCCTCAACTAAGAGTTCACAAATTCATTTACTACCGTACATGAGATAACTCAAGGTTCCTTTAAATCAAAGATAACACACAACCCAAATAATCTTCACATTCCTTAGGCCATACTTTCGACATTTATGCATATATGATAAAATAGCAAATAATGACTCATCCGCCTCTACCACACACGGAGGCAAATCAAACATAGATAAGGAGACTCGCTTCTTGCGATGCCCTCCTCAAACACAACAACTACTCAAATAATTCAGGTTAACATAACGATGATTCACGGATAGGTAACTCGCCCAAATCCACCGGCAATACATGCCCACTTAATCACAATTACCAAGATAATTAAGGATGATTCGAGGTACGACCCCATCGGAGTAGAACCTCCAACACATAAGGCAACTCTTAGGCCAATTATGCAAATAAAAGATGAAATGTAATGCCACGTGAGAACGAATGAACAGGGATTTATAGAAGTATGAACCCTAACTCCTGAGACAGGTAAAATACCTCAAATGATGGTGGAGGAATCTATCTTTCCATAACTCACCTTTCCTTGATTCCTTTGGTTGGTCATTATCCTTTTCTGTTATATAAAACACTCGGCGTCAATTTCCACACATTCCCACTTAGTCTAGACATCTACCCTTGACCTCTAAACTAAGCTCTGATACCAACTGTGAGCACCCCAACCCGGGACCTAACACGTGTCCCGAGCTAAAGGAGCTCAAACTAAGAAAATCCATCTTGATTTTTAAAACATTTATTTGCCTTTAAAAGAATACCACTTTTCAAACTTCCAAATAAAAATCAATTGATAATATCCTTACTTAAAGGAAATCCAACTACAACTTTAATGAACCGAAATCTGATTAATTACACAAAACCCTGAATAACATTGTTTAGTAAAAGTGTTGTCCATACAAATTATAAAAGTGGAATACTTAATAAATACTCCTAATAGCCAACTTCTAACTTAACCTGACAAGCCCCAAAAGTACAAGTCCACAATGATATCCCCGGCCTCACTGGTTCGGGTCACCTGTCTCTAATCTAAAACAAGAAGGGAGAGGGGTGAGAATAAATCTCAATGAGCTATTATGATATGCAAAGAAGATGCCAAACAAAGTGCAACACATAGCATGGTAGCACATAACACATTATGCAAGCGGTAAACACCTTACGTTACCTCATTTTACCTTTTCCCGTCTCGAACAATAAGTCGTACAACGTGGGAGTAAAACTCCACTCTTTGGTGAATTGCCTCCAAAGACATTCACCTCTTATAGGTCTCATGCCCCAGAGATCCATATAAGAAAGGATACCTATTTTAGTGTATCCAACAATAATCTCGTCCCTCCTTACAACGATCGCAACAGGTCTGTAAAGCCTTTTGGGTCAATACAGTCGTTAGCACAGCCCCACCCCGTGGCCACAGAGTGGGGAAGGGTCACCGGTATGATGTACCTTCAATCACTTATAGAACAAATCCATAATTGATTGGCATCCATCATACCCACCCGAACATAAACACGCTCAAGCACATGATAGATACTTGAGATAAATCCACAAACCGGGATAGTAATATAACAACATGGTAATGTATACTCATGCCAATCAATGCCATAATGCAACATTTAAGTAATACACTATGCATAGTATCATCAACAAATATGAATGATAACAAATAAATTCACAAATGGAATAACCATACAACTACATAGTAAACATATCCACACATTGGGATAACATAACAACTTGTCAAATATTCCACACTTGGGGAGCCACATAACACTTGCCAAATAATCCACAAAGGGGATAAACAATATAGTCACATGGTAAAATAGAATATCTGGAAATGATAATTACATATTTAGTTTATAAATCCAATTCCATTTGAGAGATCACCTAAAAATACTCAATTTGGACTCTTGAACCATCCAATTTCGAGTCCGTATGAATTAACTATGATTTATTCAATTTCCACTCAACTTCTAACGTACAATACTACCTGCTGTAACCAAATCAGATTTTTGGGACATAAGGATAACTTCTTTAGCTATGAAACCATCACATTCAGAAAGTACTCAGAAAAACACCCAATTTAGACCCAAGAACCATCCAATTCCGATTTAATATGATTAAGTTATGACCATCACAAGATTGCTAAACGAATTCTGGTTCAGAATTGAAGTTAGGATTTCTGGGGTCTTGGGCGACCGCCCAAACCTCTTGGGCGACCGCCCAAGAGGGTTTTCAAGGAAATGTGAGTTTCTGCCAGCATGGGCGGCCGCTCAGCCCCCTTGGGCGACCGCCCAAGCCTCCCTTGACCCAAACTTAGGTTTTTAACCCCTTTAACCCTAGTTCTTCCTTCCCTCTACCATTGATTATTCAAGAACACCCAAGAACACCTTCATTTCACCAAATCCCAAACAAACATGTAAACTCCAAAACCAAGTAACCCTAGATTATTTATCACTACTATTTCTACCCATTTCAACCCTTTTAACTCATCTTCATTGAACCCTAACTTCAACAATTTCAAATTCCATCCATTCCTTAAAAATCTAAATCAACTCCCATGAACCACTATCTTTTTAAGTCATTAATCCATTTTCTAACTCCAAGAAGATTTCCAAAGCATATAATAACAATCACAACACCAAGAACAACAATAGATAGATTATGAGCACATAGATGAAAGGAGGTCATAACAACTCACCTTGGGATTTTAGAATGGAAGGAAGATCTTTCTAGCTAGATGGCTTCCTCTAGGTCATCCAACTTCAATGGTGCCCTTAGACTTGATTTTTGGTGAAGAAGTGCTTGACTTCAAATCTTGGGCAAAGGGGACTTCAATGGAGGTTTTCTCTATTTTCTCTAGGATGAAGAATGGTAGTGAATGAAGGAGAAGGAGGGGAAGGGGAGTAAGAGGAGGTGATGGAGAGGAGGGGGGCCGGTCAAGGGTGTATGGAGGAGAGGAGAGGGGACACTTGGCATGCATAGGAGGGAGTAATAAAATTGGCCCCCCTCAAAAATAAACCAAGGCTTTCACCCTAACTCATTTAAAAAAAAATAAATCCTTATCTTAAATAATTCATCCTACCCAATTACCTCCTTGTACTATTTAGCATATTCCCATTTTTATTATTTCTCCAAGTTTCTTTATTTAATGTCTAATAGTTTCATAAAAGATTCTAAATTTACTTCTCACCCAATTTATCTTAATTTAAGAATTTAAAGACATACACTACAAGAAAAAAAGGAATATGCGATGGCCTATTGTGATGGCCGAAAAGGCCGTCGCAGTAGACATGTTTAGGCGATGGCTAATGCAATCGCAAATAAAATGGTCGCATTTTAGAGCGGCAGTCCAAAAAACCTTAGAAATTTTCGCGGCCCAATTTGGCGGTAGAGACATTTCAATATGCGATGGCCAATAATAAATATGTGATTGACTTAGCCATCTCATAATCTATTAAATAATAAATTAATTTTCAAAATAAATAAATAAATGAAATTTAATAATAAAATTAAAAAAGCCATCGCAAACGCATAACAACGTAGGTTAAAAATAGATTATTCTCTCTCCTCTCTCATTACAGTTTTCCTTCTCTCTAAAAATCAAAATCACGCCGCTTCAATCTCTCGCCTTCGTCTTCCTCCGGTGATCTCTCTCTCTCTCTCTCAAAGGTCAACTCTTCTGCAACGTCTTCTTCTCCCTCGTTCCTCTAGGTAACGCATCTTCTTCTCCTTCATTTTTCCATTCTCTCCAAATCTATTAGGGCTTTGTTGATTTTCTTCAAATCTATTAGGGCTTTGTTGATTTTCTTCAAATCTATTAGGGTTTGAGAAGGTAGTCGACTAGATCTGTAGCTTAGATTAGATCGTTAAGGTTATATAGGTTTTAATTTCTTCCAATTTTAGGGCTTTTGATCTAGCTCTCATCTTGCGATTTACAGGGGTATTGTAGATCAATAATCAGAGCACTTGATTTGCGAAGCTTTGGAACTAGAAAGGTAACCATCACATTTTCAATTTTACTCATTTTTCGGCAATGGTTTAGTAAATTGCCATGATCTGTGTTATGCTCTTATGCTTTTTGTGTGCCTATTGGTAGCAGGGTAGATATATGTGAATACAACGGACATATGCTTTGTGTGTGCATCTCTATAGGTAGCAGCAGTGTATGAGACTCTTCCTCGTTCATGAATGTATTTTTCTGGTGGCTAATTTGGTGAGACTTTCGACAAATTGATTGATTTGATGAATGCATTTTGGCTTATAAATGCTATGCGACTTATCAAGGATATGACCTGCATTTGCTCAATAGTTTGTTAAGATTGTTTTATCTTGAGTTCGTTTTCTGTTTTTCTAACTTTTGGGTCAGCAAGTGGACTGATGAGTCAGCATAGCTGTATAACTCTTTGCTGAAGGAACTGCAGCCATTACAACTGCAACTTGAGAGTAGCTAAGTAGGAACTAATACAATTTAGCTTATTCTGTTTTTCTGCATTTTTTTCTTTCCAAAACTGGTTTTTGAAAGAGAATTTCTGATTGGCCGTTTCGATATATAGGTAGCAGCAGTGTATGAGACTCTTCCTTGTTCATGAATGTATTTTTCTGGTGGCTAATTTACTGAAACTTGAGAGTAGCTAAGTAGGAACTAATACAATTTAGCTTATTCTGTTTTTGTGCATTACGCGACAAGGCCTAAGGCGACGGCCATTTTGATGGATTTTGCAATCGCATAAAGAATATGCGACGGTTTATAGACATTATGCGATGGCCGAAAGCCATCACAAAAAGTAAGTTTTCTTGTAGTGATAATTGAACACATAAGTTAACATAAATATTTGAAGCATATAATATAATATTTAAAATTTGTGCCTAGGGTTGGGGTCGTTACACAATCCTTCACATATGATGATGAGATGAGCTGGGAATGGAACAATGAGATGTATTACAGAGGTGTTGATGACAAGATGAAGAAAGTACTGCTAGCTGAAAGAGAGGAGATCCTTGCAGCAAGAAGAGAAAGAGATGAATTTTCTGATTAAGAAAATTTTATGTCTTTTATTTGGATAAGTATTTTTAAACCCTACCTTTTGTTTCTGCTTTAAAAAACAATGTTTATTTTGGATAATTTATTTGTTTTAAAGCTCTTTTGATTGAATCAAAAAGATTGAGTTCATCTTCATTGGTATATTCAATTCATGAGTATCTTGCAGGTTATATCTTTATTAGATATATTACTTTGCCAAAAAGGGGGAAATTGTTAGGACCTAACTATGTAAGCCACATAGTTATAAAAGGTTTTGACAAAGAAATATATCATATGTTATCGACGGCCAGATAACATATGACTGCACGGAGCAGTGAGCCCTTGCACATCTTATAAATCAACTGGACAGCTATGATTCAACCAAACTGCAATGATCCAAACCAATCATATACATTAATGTATCTATTTACATATGGAGCATTAATCTATTTACATATGAAGCATTACATATTGACTAAATCTTCTAGATCAAAGAACCTAGCTCTGACAGCTAAGGTTCTCAAATAGCAAAGGCTTCATCCCTCTGACAGCTATGATCTTCAAACAAACAGCAGTGATGTTCTTATGTGATAATCAAGTTGTGCATTGCCCAAATTTCTCTCAACTGATGCTGCCAGCTAATCTCCACAAAGATCACATCCATGGTTGCAGATTCCAGGTATGTTAGTCTCCAATCAACAAAAGCTCTAAATGCATCTCCAACACTCATTTACTACCTTGTCTCCTTGTCCCCTCCAACGACTATATTCTAGCCTATAAAAGGATTCCTCCAAGACTGAAGACACAACCCTTTTACACACAACTTCTACAATCTTACCTCCAACCCTTCTCAACCTGCAACCAACAATCAAAACAACATTAAAACACTTGTAACTGACCTCAGGTGTATAAACTGATTTGTAAGAACCACTTAAGACTGACTTTAAGTGGGCATTGTAATTTGCTAAGTATAGAGCATATTCCCTAATAGACCGTACTTATTAGGAAGAGGAAGTTCAAGGAACTTGCCTATCCAATTCTTTGTAAATTTTAACGGGAACTAGATTTAAGTGGATTGATCTCACTTGTCAAGGTTGACAGTGAGGGTGGACGTAGGAGGAGTGAACTCTGAACCACCTTAAAATTTCTTGTGTTCATTTGGTATTATCACACAACACACACACACACATCTACACACACATACACCATTCACTTGTCTTTACATTATTTCAACACTTATTATTTCGCTGCACATTTAACTCTTGTCTTTAAAATCAGTTAATATCTGACAGCTAAGATTTCACCTCAGCTGTCAAAGCTTAACTGTCTAACCTTTTAAACTGATTTCAATTTCCTCGGCACCCTTGCTAAAGTCCTAGTCCTATCTATGGTGAACTCTATCCTGGGAAAAGAGATAATTACTATGACTAAAGATGTACACAAAATAATACAATATCAATCTATCAATCTTCTAGCCTAATTTCCAATGTGTGATTGCCGAAGATGAGGTTAAATATATGGTTGAGTGATCCGGAAATTATGGTGGTCTAAAAAAAACAACAAAACAATTATTTGTAATTTCAGCAATGAAAATACGAATAATATTTTTATAACTATTACCTTTGAAAAATTCTCACAAGGATGGAGGGAGTGCATACTATTAATAAAATACAATTTGATACTTCTTACAAGGTTTTAATCCAATGACCTATTTACTGGGGTTGAATTCTCAAGGGGGACTGTTTCAACATTTTGATACTTATAAAACCAAGAACAAACCAGATAATAACCAAAATTCAACACCCCAAATACAACCATTACCCAATATACCAAATCTAGCCTACCCTGATTTAGATCATCCGGCAGCCATGTAGTTACCCTTCGGAAAATATCAATCACCGCGGTGCTTAAATAAAATGCAATTGCAATCAACAAAGAGATCATTGCTGTTGCCAAATTCTTTAGCTGCATGGGAAATTCTTGATAGTACAATCCAACTTGTCCCGGGTAATGAAATGCTTCTGCAATTCCAATAACGGCCAGCTGCGGAACTAGCCACAAAACTGACATAGGCACGATTGAACCTTGGAGGGCATTTTCGCCAATGTGTCTTGATTTGGCTACATTGAGTCTCTTTGTTTCAACTATGGCTGATATTGCCATGCCGGTCACATTTAGTACTTGGCCTATTCCTATTCGTTGGAGGGGCGTAAGTGGTCGACCAAGGAAGCAACTGAATGTGGGAAATATGACACGATCAAATAATATGAGACAGATGGCAGTGGTGATCAAAACAAAGACAATGATGGAGGCTGGTGGTATCTGGAATTTGGGTCCAATTCGACGGTCCATGGTTAAGGCTTGGAGGATGGCCAAAGCAAGTTGGACACCAATCGGGGTTCCTAACCATATACTTGAAGACCAGAGTGGTAATATTCTGATTACACTTTTCAAGTCTTCTACTTGTTGTACTGAACATAGCTTCCATGGTTTGGCCATTGAGCCATCTGAGTTAGTGTCTCCTTCGGTTTTAAGGGCTGCCCGATTGAGAAACCTGAAGGAGTTCCAATAAAGCGGTCAGTTTTATTTGTTCAAAAAAAAAAACAATAGCCAAAGGGCTCTTGCTCAAGCGTTAGTTATACCTTTCAATACAGAACGTTAGACAAGTATCATGTAATAAAAAACCCAGATTTAAAAAAAAATCAAAGACATACAACAAAATAAAAACAAAATCAAGCAAAGCCTTACTTGAAGCTCTTTGTTGGTGAGGAAACAACCATCTTGTTGTCTATAGTATTATTCCCGTAATAGAAATCCTTGATTTCTGTAGATAAGAATACCTTCCTTTTCCTAATAGTTGCAATAATCACACGAGCAATCCCTGTAAAAGGGCTTCCCTCAGGCTTAACATAGCGGTAAAATCTGATTCCAAACAAGAAAACGGCTAAACCAACAACATTTGCACCAACACAAAGGCCAAATCCCCATGACCAACTCACATTATCCTCAACATAAACAATGATTGTCGTGGCAATTACTTGAGCTGTGTAGAGTGCAAAAAAGAACCAGTTGAAAAACATTGTTTGATCTTTGGGCTTATTCAACTGATCTGCTCCCATATTTGAGAGGGTGCTTCTAGTACCGCCTGCACCTATAGTGGCAAGTACTATACCAGTGTATAATAACACATGTTTTAGTTTTGATGGGCTGTTGCACATCCCCGGAGAGCCATTTTCACATGGTTGAAAGCTCGAGGAATCGAGCAGAGTTGTTATAAACAAGATAACCGTACCCTGCATGCATTCATAGTGTTAGTGTACCAATATTAAAGATCATAAGATGATATATAGTCTTATGACTTGAAGGGTGTGTTCAATGCATGTTTATGTATCTTTTGGGTTTTAAATATTTACTTCTTGGTTAATTAGTTAGAATATCTAAACTTTTAATCATAGAGATTTCTTATTTTTTATTTTATTTTTTATTTTTATTTTGGGGGGGGGGGGTTTCAAATGACGAAGATAGAGTTGAGATATTTTATAAATTATTAAGTTGGCACAATCAGTAGCAGGTGTTGCCTTAAGACTACCCACAGTGGTTTAATACCACTCTCCCATTTCATCTAACATTTTTTACACTTTTTCTATCCACCTAATATTTTATTTACCCATTTCATTTACCCCCACTCCAATGGCTAACTTAAATTAAATTTCAACTCCCTCCAACTCATCATTCTATACCCCACTACTTTTATTTTATTTTATTTATATTCTCTATTTTTATGATTAGTAAAATAATAATAATAATAATTATTATTATTTATAATTAAAAAATATTTCACACTTAATTAAAAAAATATTGCATCAATTTATAGATAAAAAAAATAATGATTTTTTTTAAATAAATGCTAAAATGAAGAAGGATAATTGAGAAATGATTTTTTTTTGTCCAAATCAAATGAAACTTATATCAATTTGAAGGGAAAAAAATGATGAATTTTGGGGAAAAAAAATTAATTTACTAGGTGATAATTCAACTCAAATTGAAAACTAAGTGTTTTTTTTTTTTTTATGTCCAAATCAAATGAAACTTATATCAATTTGTAGGGGGAAAAATGATGAATTTTGGTGAAAAAAAATTAAAAAAAAATAATTTATTAGGCGATAATTCAGCTCAAATTGAAAACTAAGTGTTTTTTTTTGTGTCCAAATGAAATGAAACTTATATCAATTTGTAGGAAAAAAAATGATGAATTTTGGTGAAAAAAAAATTAAAAAGAAATAATTTACTGGGTGATAATTAACCTCAAAGATGAGGATAAATTTTTTTTTCAAAAATCCAATGGGAGGCTTACACGTGGAAATTCAAAAAAAAAAAAAAAAGGGCAAAAGGATGTTTCAACCCGGATGAAACTTTTCATCCCACCCTTTCAGCCAACTCCATTTCATACTACCACTGCAGCACCTAAGCTGGATGAAATGGGATTTCATCCCCATTTCATACTACCATTGCTGGTAGTCTAATTAACTCAAGTTAATTTTCTGCCAATTTTTACCTGACAGGGTTGATATATTTTAGGAATGTTTGACGAAACCATTGGGTTAGCTAGAAAACAAGATAATAATTTATATTATGACCATTTAAAAACAAAATAAAAGACTGATTCAAACAAACAACGATTTATTCAGCTTATAAATTTTATTTTTTGCTAAATGAACCCAATGAAAAAGAAAGAAAGAAAAGAAAAATCAATAACCGGATATTAATGTTATGTATCCAATACTTCGGGGTAATAGATACTTATTCATTTTGTGACAAAGTGATCAGTTTCAATAGGTTTTATTTTTTATTATTTTTTTCCGTAACGCACGTTTCTAAAATAGTTTACTCTTATTTATATCAAAGTACTTATTGCAGTTTTTGTAAATACGAAGTAAAAATTACTCTCTCCGTTTCAAAATGATATTTTTGTTTGCCATTTTCGATTGTCTCAAAAGTTCTTTCCATTTCTATAATTTGGGCTTAAAGGTGCATAAACAAGGCATGGTTAGTGAAGCAAGTGTTTCATATCCTTAAAAAGTTTGAATAGTTAAATGGGAAGATCATAAGGAGGGAGTATGTTAGAGAAAACATGAAGTAAATAAAAGAGAAGGGTATGAATGGTAAATCTTACAAGCAAGGAGAGAAGAGAAGAGATCCAAATGACAGTGAAGCAACCCAAGAAGGAGTCGGCAATAATGGCAGCAACAACAGGAATGAAGTAAGTGAAGGCATTAACCAAGTTTGATATTTGAGCTGCGTCTATGTTCTTCACTTTGTACTCCTTTATTAGATAAACTATTAGGTTGCTTACCCATCCTTGATTCGCTAGTACCGTCCCAAATGTTGCCACTGAATATTATTTAAAGAGCTTTAATATAACATAATGGAAATGGAGCAATATAAAATTTTAGTATGACGTGCTTTCTCATCCTTGTGCTTCTACCCCTAGCTGTTAGAACGGAATGATTAGTCATCCCATTAATTGGGTGACTTGAACTTGACATCAGTGGTTCAAACACAAGTATTATGGAAATGGAGATGGTATTTTTGCTTGATTTTCTCGTAGGTGTGTGTGTGTGTGTGTGTGTGTGTGTGTGTGTGTGTGAGAGAGAGAGAGAGAGAGAGAGAGAGAGAGAGAGAGAGAGAGGGGAATCACCCATGATGAAGGGGAAGGTCATCCATCCTCCTTTTCTGGGTTGATAGGTGACTGACGATGAGGGTGCTGCTTCTGTATCTAGAGAGTAAGAGCCTTCCATGGTGTTTGATAATATTGGAGAATTAGATAGAAGACCAAATCAGGCTTTATATAAAAGATGAATGTTTATTGTCATCTCTCCAAGGCAGCTTTGGTTTCTCTAGCATTGTCGTTATCTCAAAGTTGTTAATTTATACACCCAAGTTGGTAATTTAAACATCCAAATTTTGAGCTGGGAGTGCTCAGCAGTTTGACTAGCAATATTTGATTTTTACAGTAACATAATTAATATTTGGTCACAAGATAAAGTTACATAGTTTAAAAAACTTCAATAAATTGTTTTGTTTAATTTTTATATTTTTAAGTTATACCCTTTCTTAATTATGTCATAAAAATTTTTACATGTCTAATTGATTAGTTAATTGTAAAATATAAATAATGGTATAATAGGAAAATAAAATATAAATTTATTTGGGTTTATAAGTGGCCAAATAAAATGAGACAAACAAAAATGGAAATATGTCAAACATATTGAGAAGGAGGGAGTATTTTATAACTCGAATTACTAAGAGGTTTGACTTAATTTTAAAGTAACATATTTACATTTTATATTTTATAGTAACACGAGTTATATATTCTAATGATAGAACTTTAATTCTACGTTCCAGTTCAATTTAATATTTTTATTTTCCTTTTGGTTTGTCCAACTTCAAGTTTTTTAGTTGCTTTATTCATAAATGACAAAGAATGAACAGTGTTTTAGACAATTTTATTCATATAATTAGAAAAAAATATTACGTATCTATCTACCACTCACTTATTTTATGAATATTATTTTGAAGACCAAATCAGGCTTTATATATAAAAGTTGAATGTTTATTGTCATCTCTCCTGGCCAGCTTGGTCATCGTCATCTTAAAGTTGGTAATTTATACACCCAAATATGAGTTTATAGTAATATGAGTAATATTTTAAATTCGAATTACTCAGCAGCTTGACTTAATTTTAAAATTAATGTAACATGAATTACATTCTATTGTTAGAACATGAATTAAATAATACTCCCTCCGTCCCTGATAGATTGTTTCATTTGTCCTTTTGACTTGTCCCAAAAAGTATGTCCCATTTCTAAATTTAGGCATGAATGTTAGTGCAAATCTACTAAGGTACAAGAAGGTGAAGCTCTTCCTTAATAATTGCAAAATGTACAGCTAGACAATCTTTTAAGGACGGAGGGAGTACGTGTTATTGAATTCCATATGTTATAGTCATTTAATAATGTTAAAGTATTGACAAAATATGTAGAATACCATTAGGTGAAAGTACCATTAAATGATGGACATAATGGTAACTTCTCACCATCAATTTTGTGAGAGGGTGTAGTCCCTAAATGAAGTGTCCTTTTTCTTATTATATAAAGGTCATCCATCAGCCATTAGAGACACTTGTTGCTTTAATAAAATTCAGTCATAAAACTATCTTCATTCATTGAGAAGATCAAGTGTGGGCACTATCATTTAGAAGTACTTTCTTCCCTACTCTCTCCTTCATTCAAGAGCAAGTATCAAGACTTCCGTCTTCATCTTCATCTTCTTCTCCTTCTTAATCTAGTTATGAGTCGGCTTAGGGTTTAATGGATCGTTTATGTTCCAACAATTGATATAAGAGCCTACTCATATTCTAGATCAAGTTTGAGTATTATGAAAAACATTTATGTTTTATTATGCTTTTGATTCTTCAGATTCCATGTTTATCATGTGTTCTTGAATTATTTTCATACTCTACTTCAGATTCTAGAGTATGGTGTTAAAGCTTAATTATAAAATTTTGGTTTTACTCAATAGACTTTCAATTCTTAATTTAAGATTATCCTAATTTTGAACATAGCCACCATCATTGGATGTGTTGTGAGTTTGTTCAAATGCATAGCCACGCATTTAAAAATGTGTTGTGAGTATGCGGATCTACTTGCTTTGATTGAATAATGATTCACCATTAAGAATTGTTAGTAAAAATTTGGAAAATTTGACTTTCGAGATACCTCGGCCGAGCACCTCCCTTGACTCGGCCGAGCACCCCATTTGTATCGGCCAACGTTTGAAAAATTTTGAAAAGGCGCCATCCAGCCGGTCGTGGTGCTCGTAGAGCATCTTTAATGGCTCGGCCGAGCACCCTAAAGACTCGGCAGAGCGTGAGGGATCAGAAAGGGGTGTTCTCTTGAGTGTTTTGCTCGGCCGAGCACTTTCCTTGACTCGGCCGAGCACCACTTGATTTTGGTCAGATTTTCAAAATTTTCAATTTTTTGCTATTTTTATCCATTTTCATTCATTATTTGAGTAAAGTACACATTAATTTGTGCCCAGAATTTTGTGATAATTTGTTAGTAAATTATAGTATTTGGGCACCAGTCGCGCTTCGACGGTTCTTATAGTTATCAAACTTTAAAGAATGGACGGGTAGAACAAAAGGATTACTATCTTTTAATAATAAATTTCACTTTTTCCTCAGAAATTACCTTAAGGCCTTATGTTTCCGATTAATTATATCCTTAACATTTTGGACAAAATTAACATGCTTGTTTCCCAAAGGAGACCTTGTTGATTAAATTCAAACTTGTTAAGGTAAATATTGATATGTGATAACATGCTTGTTTTCCAAAGGAGACCTTGTTGTTGACTAAGTATTTGCATTCATGAATAATAATTGAATTAAATTTTAGGTCATTTTAAATACTTTGTACCATCCCAAAGAAAGGCGGGTGTTTAAAGTGAATTGTTTATATTCTTTATTACTTAGGAGTAACAAGTACCTTAAACTTTAGGACAATTTTTATACTTGAATCGGCCCAAAGGAAGGCAAGTATTTAAAGTGTATTGTTTAAGCTATTTGTTTATCCTAAGATAAATCAAATTATGAGTTAATTCGCAATTCAAAGATTTGTCTTGATGTCATATTGATTGTCTTTTATTTTGATGGAATTCATTTGATATAATTAATCATTGTGTGGATTCTTATATATCCTTTGTTTCATTCTTGTTTTTGCTTAAGTGCTTCATACATTTACTCTTGCCATAAACTATACTCCCTCCAGTCCCAATGAAAATGATTTATTTCCTTTTTGGGCGTCCCATTTAAAAAGCCACTTTCCCAAAAAGGAAACCTTAAATCACTATTCTCTCCACTCATTCTCTCTCCTACTTTACTTTTACACTCACAACATTCTCTTTCTTACATCACCTCCCACTCATTTTCTCTCCTATTTAATTTTTCATACTCACAACATTTAAACTTTTTCTCTTTCCTACATCACATTTCTTATTTTGCGTGCCCGGCTAATTTGATGGCTCTTTCATTTGGGACGGAGGGAGTATACCTTTGCTTCACTTTGGGACTAATTTTAAAACTTGGAAAAACAAGATTACAATGGTCTTAGGTTGTTTAGACCTTGATCTCGCATTAAGAGAACAAGCTCCCGCCCTCTAACCGGCAAGAGCACCGTGGAAGACCGCTCAAGTCTAGAGAGGTGGAAGCGTTCTAACACTACCGAGCGGGTGTTTTAGCGACGGAATAAACAGCGACGGAAGCATTTCGTCGCTATTTAGCGACGGAAATTATGCTTTAGCGACGGAATAAATTTGGCGCCAAATTTAGCGACGGAATTAAATTCCGCCGCTGAATTCCGTCGCTAAAATCGAATATTCGACGAATATTCGTTTTAGCGACGGAATTTCAGCGGCGGAATTTAATTCCGTCGCTAAATAAATTATCAGCGACGGAATAATTCCGTCGCTGATAATTTATTTATTTTTTAATTTTTTTTAAGTTATCAGCGACGGAATTATTCCGTCGCTGATAATTTATTTAAAAAAAAAAAAATTAGATTATCAGCGATGGAATAATTCCGTCGCTGATAATTTATTTATTTTTATTTTTTTTAATTTATCAGCGACGGAATTATTCCGTCGCTGAATTTTTTTTTAATTTTTCTTCTATATACTTTCATTTGTTTAGTTTTTTCTATCTTTTTTTCTATAACTTTTTCTAAAAAAAAACATTAATTAACAAAGGCTAAAATATTATTTTCTAGTCAATAAAAAATTTAAAAAATTAAAAAAAATAAATATAGGGTAGTCAGATCCCTCTTTTGACTTTTCTTCTATATGCCTTCATTTGTTTAGTTTTTTTCTATCTTTTTTTATATAACTTTTTCTAAAAAAAACCACTAATTAACAAAGGCTAAAATATTATTTTCTAGTTAATAAAAAATTTAAAAAAAATTAAAAAATAAATATAGGGTAGTCCGTCCCTCTTTTGACTTTTCTTCTATATGCCTTCATTTGTTTAGTTTTTTTCTATCTTTTTTATATAACTTTTTCTAAAAAAACCACTAATTAACAAAGGCTAAAATATTATTTTCTAGTCAATAAAAAATTTAAAAAAATTAAAAAATAAATATAGGGTAGTCCGTCCCTCTTTTGACTTTTCTTCTATATGCCTTCATTTGTTTAGATTTTTCTATCTTTTTTTATATAACTTTTTCTAAAAAAAACCACTAATTAACAAAGGCTAAAATATTATTTTCTAGTTAATAAAAAATTTAAAAAAATTAAAAAATAAATATAGGGTAGTCCGTCCCTCTTTTGACTTTTCTTCTATATACTTTCATTTGTTTTGTTTTTCTATCTTTTTTTATATAACTTTTTCTAAAAAAAACCACTAATTAACAAAGGCTAAAATATTATTTTCTAGTTAATAAAAAATTTTAAAAAAATTAAAAAATAAATATAGGGTAGTCCGTCCCTCTTTTGACTTTTCTTCTATATGCCTTCATTTGTTTAGTTTTTTTCTATCTTTTTATATAACTTTTTCTAAAAAAAACCACTAATTAACAAAGGCTAAAATATTATTTTCTAGTCAATAAAAAATTTAAAATAAAATTAAAAAATAAATATAGGGTAGTCCGTCCCTCTTTTGACTTTTCTTCTATATGCCTTCATTTGTTTAGTTTTTTTCTATCTTTTTTTATATAACTTTTTCTAAAAAAAACCACTAATTAACAAAGGCTAAAATATTATTTTCTAGTTAATAAAAAATTTAAAAAAATTAAAAAATAAATATAGGGTAGTCCGTCCCTCTTTTGACTTTTCTTCTATATACCTTCATTTGTTTAGTTTTTTTCTATCTTTTTTTATATAACTTTTTCTAAAAAAAAACCACTAATTAACAAAGGCTAAAATATTATTTTCTAGTCAATAAAAAATTTAAAAAATAATAAAAAATAAATATAGGGTAGTCCGTCCCTCTTTTGACTTTTCTTCTATATACTTTCATTTATTTAGTTTTTTTCTATATTTTTTTTAAATAAGTTTTTCTAAAAAAACCACTAATTAGCAAATTCTAAAATATTATTTTCTAGTTAATAAAAAATTTAAAAAATAATAAAAAATAAATATAGGATAGTCTGTCCCTCTTTTGACTTTTCTTCTATATACTTTCATTTGTTTAGTTTTTTTCTATCTTTTTTTATATAACTTTTTCTAAAAAAAACCACCTAATTAACAAAGGCTAAAATATTATTTTCTAGTCAATAAAAATTTAAAAAAATTAAAAAATAAATATAGGATAGTCCGTCCCTCTTTTGACTTTTCTTCTATATGCCTTCATTTGTTTAGTTTTTTCTATCTTTTTATATAACTTTTTCTAAAAAAACCACTAATTAACAAAGGCTAAAATATTATTTTCTAGTCAATAAAAATTTAAAAAAAAAATTAAAAAATAAATATAGGGTAGTCCGTCCCTCTTTTGACTTTTCTTCTATATGCCTTCATTTGTTTAGTTTTTCTATCTTTTTTTATATAAACTTTTTCTAAAAAAAACCACTAATTAACAAAGGCTAAAATAAATATGGGGGTAGGCGGGGGTGGGGCGATTACAAAAAAAAAAAAAAATTTTTTTGGGGTGGGGGTGGGTGGGTGGGGGGTAGGGGGCGATTACGAGAAAAAAAAAAAAAAAAAATTTTTGGGGGGTGGGGGCGGTGGGGTAGGCGGGGGGGTAGGGCGATTACAAAAAAAAAAAAAAAAAAAAAAAAAAATTGGGGGAGGGGTGGGGGGTAGGCGGGGGTAGGGGGGCGATTACAAAAAAAAAAAAAAAAAAAATTTGGGGGGGGTGGGGTAGGCAGGGGGTAGGGGGGGCGATTAAAAAAAAAAAAAAAATTTTTGTGGGGGGGTGGGGTGGTAGTCACCTTGTGAAATATGGTCGTTTTCACCAAACACCCGAAAACATTTTACACCCTTCCTCCGTAAAATATTTTACGCTCTACCTCAGTAAAACATTTCTGAGGAAAACATTTTACGGAAAAGCATTTTGAAACGTTTCAGAAAACATTTTACGTCGAAACAAACAGCAATATTCAACACTTTTCTTACGACTTGCCCTTACCCTTTGGTGTGATTCGTGAACTACTCTCTCTTTGCCCCATGTGGTAACTGTACCAACTCCTTATTATTATCCATATCACGGTTTTGTTTGGTTGTCATTTATAATGTGTCTTTCTTTATATATTCTCCGTTACAAAATAAATATCATACTTAATTTTTCAATGTTTCTAAAGAAAAGAAGGTTCTTTAATGGTTTGTACATTACTGACATTTATTACACTAAACTACACTAAATTATCCGTTATAAAATTACACTAAATTCTCTTTTCTTATTTAGAAACATGACATTAATTACGATATTGTAGAAAATCAATTTAGAATTTTTTTCAAAACTTGTGTTTCTTATTGATGAACTCTGAATATATATGAGTTACAACGAAAAGAGGAACGAAAACCTACTCTGATGATCAGGAGATCTACTCTAAACAATCAACCAAAAACAAATAAATCGGAAAAAGAAAACTAAATCACGTCAGATTATGTCATCGGGCGGTTGCCCATCGGTACGAGGTTTCACGGTTTTGAGATTTTGAGCCGGGCGGTCGCCCACCGATCTGGGCGGTCGCCCACTTGTACAGAGGTTTTGGCGTTGATTGGATTTGAGGTTGGGCGGTCGCCCACTAAGCCTGGGCGGTCGCCCACTTGTACAGAAGCTTCAGCGTCTCCTTCACACCCTCCCTCAAGTTGAGCATGGGGATTAAGAATGCCCAACTTGCTAACTAGCAAATCAAACTGATGTTTTCCAAGAGCTTTAATAAAAATATCCGCCAGCTGCGTTTTAGTAGGAACATGTGAAGGAGAAATAAGACCATCCGAAATGGCGTCACGATGAAAGTGGCAATCTATTTCAATGTGCTTTGTCCGTTCATGAAATACGGGGTTCTTAGCGATATCTAGAGCCGGCTGGCTATCGCAGAAGATATTGATTGCCTTCGGATGATGAACACCAAGGCTCAACAGTAATCCTTTCAACCATTTCAATTCGCAGGTAAGGGCCGCCATAGAACGGTATTCGACGTCGGCAGACGAACGAGACACAGTAGTTTGTTTCTTCTTCTTCCAAGATATAGGAGAATGATCAAGAAACACAAGCCATCCCGAAGAGAACGTCGAGTAATAAGGCAGCGGCCCAATTTGAATCACACCATCCTTGTAGCGTGAGCTCACTATCAGCACGAAGAAGAATACCCTGACTAGGTGTGCTTTTGAGATAATGAATAACTCGCAATGCCGCATCCCAATGATCCTTGCGAAGTTCCTTCATGAATTGCGACAGAATATGAACCGAATATGCCAAATCTGGATGGGTGACTGCTAAGTAAATGAGACGACCAACCAATCGTCTATAACGTTATGGATCATCCAGAAAATCACCAGTGGCAAGACCAAGTTTATGATTCGGTTCAATAGGAAAGTCGGATGGCTTTGCACCCAATAGCCCAACCTCAAATATAATGTCCAAGGTATACTTGTGTTGGCACAGAAATAGACCAGATGAGCTACGAGCAACTTCAATTCCCAAGAAATATTTCAAGGAGCCAAGGTCCTTCATCTTGAAACATTCACTCAGATACTTTTTGAAAGACTGTAAGGCAGCGGAATCGTTCCCAGCTATAATAAGATCGTCAACATACACAAGTATATTCATATGAATCGTACCTTTTGTGAACGTGAACATGGAATAATCAGAATAAGACTGCAAGAATCCCTAAAGAGATTTTCGAAGGCGACAAACCATATTAGGCTGATTGAAATGAAATTCCGGAGGAGGTTTCATGTAGAGCTCTTCCTGAAGATCACCATGAAGGAAAGCGTTATGCACATCCATTTGATGCAGTTCCCAATTCTTTGAGGCAGCAATGGCAAGAAAGGCTGGAATAGTGACCATTTTGGTCACAGGAGTAAAAGTTTACGTGTAATCAATCCCTTCTTTCTGATGATTACCAAGAACCACCAATCGAGATTTAAGCCGTTCAACGGTACCATCGAATTATACTTAATCCGATAAATCCACTGGCTACCTAGAGCACGCTTACCGTATAGTCTATGTGCCATTATCTTCCAAGGCATGAATTTTAGCCTGCATAGATTCCTTCCACCCATCTTGTGACATTGCCTCACGAAAAGTCCTAGGCTCTTAGCCAAGGTAATGGCTGCAAGGAAGTTACGATATTTCACAGAAAAGCTGTCACAATTTACATAGTGAGCTATAGGATAAGGAGTACTGAGGAGCCGAGGCGGAGTGGAGTGCTCGGGAATGGACTAGCGGGAGTGACGATGGCAGACAATGTAGTCTCGAAGAAGAATGGAGGGTACTTTCGTACGCATGCCCCTCCCTAAAGCATCTTGCTCAAATGGAGAGGTGTCTATCGTAGAAGAGGATGAGACATCTGTAGAGGTAATATACGCAAAAAGGGCAGGAACATGATCAGGTACGTTCGCAGGAGCTTTAGATAATATTTTCCATATCTGGATAATCAAGAAAGGCAAAATCAGCCTCTTGGTTAAGAGTATCCACTGAATCCGGGGAATGAGGCACTGACGATGAATCACTGTAAGAAAAATTGATCTCAAAGAACTTCACATCCGGAGACAAAAAATTTCTTTGTCTCTAGATCGAACAACTTTCACCTCTTTTTGCCTAGAGGATAGCCCAAGTGGGCGACCGCCTAGGCTTAGTGGGCGACCGCCCAGCACCAAATCCAAACAACGCCAAAACCTCTGTACAAGTGGGCTACCGCCCAGGATCAGTGGGCGACCGCCCAGCTCAAAATCTCAAAACCGTGGAAACCTCTGTACAAGTGGGCGACCGCCCAGGTCCAATGGGCGTGTTAGAGATATTATCCCTGTCAGAATAGATTTTCTTATTGATGAACTCTGAATATATATGAGTTAGAATGAAAAGGGATTTTTCCCAAAACGTGTTTCTTATTGATGAACTCTGAATATATATGACTCACAGGACACCAATGTTGATAGATAAGTCTTTCGGCTAATCGCATCCGCCACCACAACCGTGGAAACCAATGTTGATAGTCTCAAAACCAATGTTGAGCTCAAAATCTCAAAACCCAAGTTTTGGGAAAATCTCAAAACCGTGGAAACCTCTGGTCATAATAGGTTTTCTTTCCTCTTTTCATTGTAACTCATATATATTCAGAGTTCATCAATAAGAAACACAAGTTTTGGGAAAATCCTAAATTGATTTCATAATTGGTATCGAAGCGGAGTCACTTACACGTGCGGGCCCAACGGCCCACGATGTTACTCCGCGCCATCGATTAATAAGTCCACGTTGTAAGCTTTGTCAAAAAGTCCGCTACACGTGAGGGGGCATGTTAGAGATATTATCCCACATCGAAAATTGACGAACCTTGCTTATAAAATATAAAGATCCTGGGCCACTTCCTTTAGCACCAATTGATTTTAAGGTGCAACCTCAGACTTTAAGAGAAATATATTGAAAAGAAAAATACTGACATTTATTATGGGACGGAGGAACAAAGTTATTATATTGTTGTAAAAGAGTGAGATCGCATTAGGTATCATTTAGGTGGATTATATTCTTCCATACATATAAAAAAAAAAACTACTCCCTCCGTCCCGCCCGAAAGGGCACTTTTGGTCAACGGCAGTAAATTTTGACCCAAATATTAATGCAAATGTAATCATTATATTGAAATTCTAAAAATTGTTATTGATAAATCATTAAATGATTTATGAATAACAATTTTTAGAATTTCAATAAGATGATTAAATTTGCATTAATGTTTAGTCAAAGCTTCTTGGTTGACCAAAATACCCTTTTCATTGAGGGAGTATTTGTTAGTTGAGTTAAACTGTATTTTACTATGCTGGATATTGGATAGCTGACTTAGTATGAATCAAATCTAAGTTGGAAAAATTAGTTGTTGTATCATTAATTGAATTAATATTCAACTCAATTAATGATGTGTAAGATAGAATGATGACTTTAATCAAACGCGCATTTTAGTAAAAGTCCACTCTTGCAAAATTGTAGAACTTGATTCCAAATTAAGTAATCAAAAACGCTAATCACATGGATTAGGATATTTATGATCTTGCTGCACCTATAAATTTTTTTAGGGTTTTCAACATATAATAAATAGGTTGTGAGAGGACTTTGGTACACATGACATGCAAATGTAAGGCTGATTCTGTAAAATTTGTGGTCAAATTAACAAATTATTTGATCGAGACTCTAGATCCTGATATTTTAATACTCTTTAAATTAGACAAGCAATTGATTATGGGCATCAATCGACGGCATAAAAATACTCTAAAGTCAATCGATGATTTCATTCAAACACGGTTGCCACTTGGAAGAGAACTCTTTAAAGTTGAAATATGAGGCCTTTTTATAATAATGAAAATAAAAGTGGCAGACCCAAGACGGTTTTTAATTGTGGAGAAAAAAAAAGTTTTGTTGTGGGATTCAAACACACAACTATAAGGTTAAAATTCCAACACTAAACTAGACGTACAATTTAATTAAATGGATGCGCTTCAGGCTGCTTCGTATAAATACGCATTCCTTTTGGATGTTTCAATTGCGACTTGGTTACGCCAAGTATTCCTTTTTGCGTCCTTCATCTATTGCCGGATGGAACAAGATGCTTCGAACCTTTGGCGACAAAGGGTAAATGGCCAATACTACTTTAGGGATTGTTAGAACATAGTCTATTTAAAAGATACTCCCTCACTCAGTCCCAAAATGTTTGTTTCATTTGACTTTTTTATTGAACTTTGACCACAAATTTATGAGAGATTAATCATGTTCATGAAATTCTAAATGTTGTTGTTGGTAATATTATTAATGGTGAATCAATAGGAATTTTTAATATTTCATGAGCATAATTAAATTGTCATATATTTGTGGTCAAAGTTCAACAAAAAAGTCAAATGGGACAAACATTTGGGGACGGAGGAAGTATAAAACAAGCAATAATCACACAAAACACAGATATACGTGATTCAACAACTTGGCTATGTCCACAGGTAGTGTGATAGTATATTATTATCTTTTGAAAATCAACATATTACAATTCTAATCTAGTGCACGAATTCTTATACACAAGGATTCATGTACGTGCAAACCTTAGATATAGAAAATAAATGAGCAACTACAAAATGGTTAGGGGTATGATCTATTTATACAGCCTACTACAAACCCTGCAGGGTTTTAGAGCCCTGATTGAAACTTGTCACTGAACAAGTCAATTTCGGGCTGGTGCGCGATTGCCCCCAAGGAGGGCGTGGTCGCCTGGTCTTGACAGAAAGTTGGCGCGACCGCTCGCCCAATCGGCGTGGTTGCTCCCCCAGATTGTCATAGTAAATTCGAATTTGCTTGTTTATTTCTCTAATTAAGGCATTCCTAACTTAGATGGCATCAAACCCAACAAATCTCCACTTTGACATATAACCTCCAAATCATAAGCAGAACTCCCCCTCTGCTTCAGATGCTATCTAATAGTTGTGAACATTCAGCAAGTCCAAGCAATGTTGGAACTTGCTAGTTGGAACGGACTTCGTGAACATGTCATCAAGATTTTCCGCAGTACCCACTTTATTTTTCTTGATCTGCTTCTTAATCCTCAGAAAATGATACCTCACATCTATGTGCTTGATCCTCTCGTGATTAACTTGATCCTTGGTCAAACAAATTGCACTCAAACTGTTACAAAATATTGTAACCTGATCCTTATGTAACCCATGGTCGCTGATCAAACCCTTCAGCCATATTCCCTACTTAGCAGCTTCTGTCAATGCTATGTACTCCGCCTCCGTAGTAGACAATGTCACCGTAGATTGTAGAGTAGCTTTCCAACTGACAACTGACCCACCAAGAGTAAATTTGTACCCAGTCATTTATCTTCTCGTGTCAACATCTTCAGAGTAGTTTGAATCACAATAACCCTCAACTGCACATTCTGTACCACCTCCATAAATGAGCCCAACATCCGATGTACCCCTAAGATACCTGAAGATCCTCTTCACTGCCTATCAATGTTACTTACCAGGATTTCCCATGAACCTACTAACAACACTAACAGCATGAGCAAGATCCATCATAGTGCAAACCATAGCATACATCAAACAACCAACTGCACTAGCATAAGGTACTCGAGCCATAGACTCTTTCTTTTCATCCAATTTTGGTGCAAAAGCAACAGACAAACGTGCATTCGCTGCACTCGGAGAATCTAAAGGTTTTGCTGTATACATGTCAAACATTTAAAAAACTTTCTGAATGTAACCTTTCTGGGATAAGAATAGTTTTCGTTCGTTTCTATCCATAAAGATCTCCATACCCAAAATTTTCTTTGATGCACCCAAATCCTTCATCTCCAATTTTGCAGATAGTAGGCCCTTCAACTTTTGAATATCCGACTTTTTGTTAGTTGCTATCAATATATTGTCAAAATAAAGAACCAAATAGATGATCGAACCATCCACCAACCTATTGTGATACACACAACAGTCATACGGGCTACTCGTGTAATCAAACTCTGTCATATAGTTGTTAAACCATTTATACTATTGTATAGGCGATTGCTTAATCCCATACAAGAACTTCTTCAACTTACAACATAGTCTTCTTTCCCCGGAACCTGAAACCCTGTCTGGATTTGTGTCATATAAATCTCCTCCTCCAACTCTCCATATAGAAAAGTGATTTTCACATCTAGCTTGCTCGAGCTCCAAATACCGATGTGCCACTATTGATAATAGCACTACGATAGAAGTGTGTCTAACCACTGGTTAGAAAATATCATTGTAGTCACCACCCTTCCTCTACATGTGAAACCCACTAGTCAGAATCAAACAAGCTTTATACTTAACCCCCTCTATGGTGACATACATTTCTTATTCTTGAAG
>JAFEMH010005037.1:95000-180732 GCA_022495995.1 Adenophora triphylla var. japonica | reverse complement strand
GCCACAACCCTCCGCGCGGACAAGAAATGCCATTTTCAGAGGCCTATAAATTAAGCCCTTCAGTCTCATAAATAAGGAGAACAACACTTCGCTCACAGCACCTTGGCGAGAATACTAGAGAAAACAGTGGGAATTCTCTTGAATTGCCACCTTTTTCTTTGGATTATTTTCACAAATCACACTCACTAATCACTCTCAAATTCAAGCCTCAAACACTCTCAAATTCAAGCCTCAAACTCAAAAAATCAAGGGAAGATAGGTATAACCTCCTTCTCCCTACCCTAAATCTCTCATCCATGCATGCATCTCATACTTTGAAGATGTAACTTGCTCATTTCTTGCCCTAGATCCAAGAGGATCACCATGGAAGTTCATCTCCATGGATGATCCTCTACAAGGATCAACATTTCTTTCAAAGTTGTTTTTACTTCTTACAAACACATTTTCAAAACCCTAAAAACCATTTTCACAACAAAAATCTTGATTTCAAAGGATAAAATTCCCCTTCCCAAGCAAATGAAATGCTTAAGTCCTAATGTACCCTAAGGATGGCTTGATATAGTAGATCACCACTAAAATGTCTAGTGACTACTAATCAAAGCCTAAGGATATGGGGACAAGCATGGATGCCAAACCCCCTTTAAAATCATGTTTTTCTTCAAGAGAAAGTTGCTGTCCAGTAGCCTTTCTCTAAGACCTCTGTCCATGGTCTAATTTTTTGGACATACAGAAACTTGGAATTTGGTGTTGACTACAAAATACTTTTTGTAGCCAACATCCAGAGATTTCCAGACATATTTTTACTTTATTTTTTGCGTGAGTAAAACTCCCTTTTTCAAATTATCTTTTAAAGGTCAGTTCATCAGTCTCTGGAAATCCAGATTTCATATCTGAGATTTCCAGAAGGTTTTGGTCCACCAAATCATCTCCAAATGGAAAAGTTCTTTTACAGAAACCTTATTTAAGGTGTTTTGAACAACTTTCATTCTCGGACTTTCCCCAGATTTTGAAGTTTTAAAGCCCTTAAACCCATTTTAAAATCAAGTGTCCACTGCCTTTTTCATTCTGGCAGAATTGGTTTTCAACTTCAAAAAATCTTTTGAGTACCAAAACTCAACCCAAAAATCATACCAAAAATCATGGGACTTGTTTGATGTCTTATAAAGAGTTCCCAATTTTTAGTTTTCTCAGTTTCAACTTATTTTGGCCAAAGGAACACACACACACATACAAAAATGATTTTTAAGCTTGGAAGACTCGTTTTACGAGGCATTCCGGGTGAACACTAACGTTCTTCCCGACGTGTAACGTGACTTCCGAACCCAAATCTCTAATCTCGGGCATTTTTCAAAGTTTTGGCCCTTAAAACAAAAATGGCGTGGCGACTCCGTCTCCGTTTTGATTTTCAAAAAAAGAAAAGGAAAAAATCGGGTGGACATCATCACAAAGGGCGACTGGCTGGGGAAAAATAAGTTTTATCTTTTCAAAAAAAAAAAGAAAAACTTTTGAGGGTCAAGCTTCCGTCCCGGCATTTGAAACCGTTTGTTGTGTGTGTGTGTTGGTTTTTCACATTTTCGTGTTGTTTTGGTCGCCTCGAAAAAGTCAAAATTTTGACTATCGGACCCATTGCCTTGAATTTTGAATTATGTGTTTATGTGCTTATGTGTTCATTTGCTTAAAAAAAAAAAAAGATTTTCAAAAAAAAATTTCAAAAAAAAAATCAAAAAAATAAAGGGATTTTCCAAAAAAAAATCATTTTCAAATAAAAAAATCATTTTGCGCATGCATCATACTTTTTAAGACACATGAAAAACTTCTATTTTACTCAGAAAAAGAAGATAGACTGCTTGCACACTACGCGCACTTGGCCTTACACCGCACACTACGTCCCTAACCCGGAAATCCCCGTAGCGGCCCGTTTGGTCTTATTACGCCTCTCGGTGCAAGCACGGGACTACCCAAACATCCCATGGAGCCTCGTGTCGACTATGCACTTGTCCGTGACACACTTTGTCCGAGACCCGCTTGGTTTTTAGTCCGGGTCCGTGTCATGCCCCGTCTCGTGTATAGACCTTTCCTTTCAAGCCTTAGTCGGCATACCAAGTCAATATCTTTCGGGACCCTAATCGCCGAAGTCCCGCCGGTTTTCCGTCACGGGCTTTGACCAGATATTGACCGGCGCCTTGACTTTGACTCGATCGGCACAAATTATACACCGACTCCCAAAGATGACACTGAGTCATCAAGGATTAACGATTATTCCATGCCTAATTACGGCCTAATTGACGACAAGTCAAGATCAATTGTGGACATTTATCAGTCCGAATCATGCCGACTTTTTGTCGAGCCCTGACATGATCTTGACTTTGACGTCGCCTTTGTCCGTAATTTACATCGAATGCTCGTTAAGACTCGATTACCCGCCGACTTTTAGGATCGTTTTCATTTTCGGCCGGTGGGACCCGCTTGCCCTATAGGACCTCGCCCGGGCCGTCCCACCCCGGGAAGTCGAAATACAGTGTGGAATACGAGGGGCTTATAGACGTAGTGATGGGGCCCACCGATCCAGGATCCAGCAGTAGTTTGCGAAAAAGAAGAGCAATCTTTTCCAACCGATTAGGTTAATAAAACATGTTTTAAGTAAACAAGAACAAATAACCGCATGTCGCATGAGCCCAAAGCCCAAACACCTACCCTCCTTCAATCCCCGCACATCTCGAACCCTCGTGCCTTTTCCCCTCGCAGCCTCCTCACAAAGCTTGGTTTCTGCGCCGGGTCACCGTTTGATCGCTGGGAAGAGTCAAGCGCATCGTCGCCTTCACCGTTTGTTCCGACTCCGGTTTCGTAATGTCCGCATCACTGGTAATGATGGGGACAACGTCACTCCGCCTCCCGGACCCCTGCACGTAACAACAGAATGGAATCCGCTAGCGTAACGTATGAGATTGCGACAGAAGCACACCAATAGCCTTATGGAGGCTATTAAGAGCCACGGTTTGGCCGCCACCTCAATCCCGATGGCACCTTCACCGTGGAAGAAGAAGAGGATGCCAATCCCACTCTCGCCGCCCGATTACTCCAGGATGCCACCACCCACCTCCTATGGTACCACTACCGTAACCCATGCTCCTCGATCTTCAGTCAGCCAGCCTCCTCAGCCTTCAGACTACCGGATCCATGCAACCCGACGGACAACCGCTCATAGCCTCGCTGGGACAAAGCGCACGGAATGTCTTCTCATGGTTGGGGATACTCTAATGCCACAAGAAATTGGGATCCCGCCTCGCTTGGAACCGATCACCCGACCTTCACAAAGAACAGCTTGGAATGCCGCCACAGCCCGGTTCGGGGGCCACAATCAGAGCCCTCCTCGTAATGATACTAGCTCAATTGCTCCTCACACGCCTTTCACAAATCCATTTCTCACTGTGGTTCGATGGGTTACCAAACCTCCATCCCGGTTTCATCAATCACCAGACCGCAGCACCCCTCGGTTATACACCATCGCCACTGCATGCCCATGCAATTCAACAATCGTGGACAAAGCACCCGCACCTAAGCCTACTTATGGGTCTCACTCCGGAAATCCAAGCTACCCAGCCTACATCAGATCGCTCCACCCACTTTGCCGCTTGAAAATCAACAAAGCAGCCGCAAGGTTCTATCCCTTCGCCTGTGCTCCTCCTACTCATGCTCCCCGGCAATTTGGGCCAAGGACAAAGTTTTCACCTACGTCCCCGGATCGGCCGTTCCCTCCACCCGCCCCGCCGCTGGTAGCTCCTCACTCTAGCTCCGCCACCGGATTGAACGCCATGGTTCCGCCACAAGATCCTCATCCGGCCCGGTTCATGGAACAACATAAGGAAATGAAAGCGCAGATTGCCGAATTGACCGCTAAGAAGTCCGCTTCCGGCCTACGGACCCTGACTCCATCGTTCCCCGCCTCACAAATTTGTTATGCCGAATCTGACCTCTTTGATGGTACCGCATGCCCGAAAACTCATCTCGGACACGTATACCTTGGCGATGAAGGCCAAAGGGTGTACCAATCGCCAGCTGGGCCGACTATTTCGCCTATCTTTGAAATCCAAAGGCCTTAAAATGGTTCTTCCGCTTAAAACCCGAGGCCAGTGGCTACATGGGACCAGATTACTAATGCCTTCACGTAAAAGTACAAAGCTAACTTGGAATGGGAAACAAATAGAGTTGACTCGCAGACAACAAGCAGCGTCCCCGACGAGAATGTTGGGGATTTCTACAAGCGGTGGAATCTCGAAACTCATGAAATGGCCATCCCTCCTTCCGAAGAGGAACAACTGGACATCTTTCGCCATGCTCGAAACCACATCCGAGAGCCTCCTCGCCACTTCCCGTACTCGCACTTACGGGCCATGGTTAACTCCGCAGCCTAAGTTTGAAAAGGCTTACAATCAACAAATGGCCGTCGCACTCCGCTTACAGTATATCGGGCTCCTCCTTCCAACACCGCTCCCGCTCCCGCTAAAGGCAAAGAGGTGATTAATTACGCAGACAGAATGTAATAACACAACTCCTTTTGCTCCCGTAAAACCGCCGAGCCTGTGCCACGGGTCATGAACCTCGAAAACTTTGGAATGCCTCTCGAACGACATCTTTAGGGACTCGGTGAAAGAAGGCTTGCCGCGGCCTGAGAATTTCCAACCCAGAATCCGAATGCTCCCGTGGATACCTCAAAGTATTGCGCTTTTCATCAAGCCCACTGACATCCGATCGACAACCGCTTCACTCAAAAAGGCGATCCAAGGCTTGATAGAGCAAGGAAAGTTGGAAGGCCCCGAGGGGCCTAATACGCCAAAAATCCTCTCGCCAAGGAACCATAATCGTGTGAATATGATTGAATGCGGAGAACCTTCGCATGCCCAGAAGATGCCGATGAAGGTCCCCAAATACCCATGGCCAACCTTGTCGAGGATCCCGAATTCTGATTCCCCTCAACCTTGAGGATGATGAACAAGTCAGCCCACCTTGGTCTCATGTCGAGATTTCTTGCAAGAATACGAGGCCCGCTATTTCTGATGAAGGGAAAGCCGATACTAAAGAACTGGGGCCGTTCCTGGCCAAAACTTGAGAAAACCATTTACACAAGATGGTTAGAACAATCGAGAAGGAACGAGCAAGAAAGCTTCCGTGCGGGCGCTCAGATCGGGGCTTATCAAAGAAAGAGGCCGAAGAGCATCTCGGAGCTAGTACACTTCGCAAGTTGGTTTTGGGAGAGGCCGAATATGATCCCGAGAACAAATAAGAATCGAGAGGAGGAGGATTCCTTCTATATCCCGCCCGGAGTCAAATACGTGCCACCCTCTCACTCTTCCCCCGCAGCTTCGGGAGGAGAAGCCGAGTCGCAATTACCACTTCCGGAATGGGGGCATATGACAATTTCGCGGTTGCACGCACTCCATATTCCCTAACGGGTTTGATCGGCGTTCCTCTCACCCGAAATCCCAGAGTATGGGAAGATGATTCCGATGACAAACGATGACGATGATGATGACGAGAGCGAAGAGTCAACCGAGGCCCCGCATCCGAATCAACTGGAACAATCAGCCGGAAATGATGCCATGGGAGCGACACAATGGTTGGTTGTCGCAAGTTACGATGAAGAACCACCGTAAAATGCAAGTCAAATGCCAATAGGGACGGGCCCCCAAGAACCGCACCTCGTAAGATGCACCCGCGGTCCGTGTCCTGGATACTTCAGAGGATGAGGGACAACAAAGCCCGCGCCTGCATCCGTACATATCCGAAATCCTAGAGCACAATGTTCCTTATAAGAACCTAACCCGTGAATGGAGAAGGTTCATTGAAGCACCGGTCGAGAATGGAGGGTTTCAACGACCGTAAGATGATGAATTCGTGAACGCCATCGGATCTTTTTCTTCTTTCCCGAGAACGGATGGCATAACAACCGTAAGGGTCACAACCGAGCCGCTGAGCACGCCGAGTGCCTCGCAATCACCGAAAAGGGTTATTGATCTAAATGTCTCCCTGGGCCGCTTCATACCTACGGATCCACATGACGCCTTCCTAATCGCACCGGTGCCCGACAATGACCCCGGTGCTCCTCATTTGGACCTGCATCTATCGAGCTGCTACATCGAACTACGAGGGGGAACATTGCCTATCCTTTACTTGTGGTTGCCCTACTTGCAAGGGTGAAAGAAAGAAGATGTATGATGAGATGGAGGCTGATAGCCATAAGATCGAGGAAACTTCGGAAGACGATTATGAAACCGAGGACATGAAGGCCATGAAATTTCCTGGGGCTGAGCACGTGGACGTCTTAGAGTTCAACACTGCCTACCATGCTTTGGGGAAAGGGTTTTCAGGCATCCGATCCAGGCTGATAGTCGAAGATCTCGTTAGAGAGAGGGAAACTAACTCCCATCCTCCCCAATGAGAAAATAACCATGGTCGATCAAATCCGCCCCAAAACAAAGTAACACTCCTTGTCGTGGTTACCCAAGAAGAGGTCACCTTCCCGAATGTATTTCACTCTCGAGAAGTCCTGGAAACCGGCATGATACCGGATGCGCCTCCCACACAGAGTGCTATAATCATCTCCACTTCCGAGTATTACGTAAAGGAACCGTAATGGCCGCACTATACCGGGGATGAAATCAAAAAGCCGCCGAGCCCCGAGAATAGCGACACTTGTTGTATGATAACTATGAGCAAGGCAAAGCATGGGAGCGAATCTGAGGACGCCCTAGCTCAGGCCATCCAGGGGGCAACAACACAACCCTGCACTCAAAAGCCTCGTGACTGGGAAGCGCTTATAAGGGCCGCCAGAAGGAGCTGCATGTACCAAGCTCGCCACCTCACCGTTGCTAGACTCCGTCAAACCAAAGGGCCGATAGCCAAAAAGGCTCCCCCGTTGACCTTAGCAAAGATTGAAGAAATCTAGTCAAGAAGCAACCGATGAGGAAGTTAACCCGTCGACCCGATCCGGCAAATCTTCCAAGGGAATCCCAAGGCGTATAAAAGGGTAGCAGATCAAGCATCCGGAGAAAACCGTAATCCCGTGTCAAGACAACAAGCTCCTAACCCCGAGAAAGAGGACCCCGTGCTCACCTGGGCTTGAAGCAAACATGTGCCAACATCTCTCTATGGTCTCTACTCACCTCGTCTTATCCCCATAAGCTAAACCTGGAAGAAAGCCTGGCTCGCACTTTGGTCCCTATTGACGCTACTCCCGATGACGTAGTACACTCGATTGGAAACATCCACTATGGGAACATAATCACTTTCACTGACCTCGATCTCCCTCAATTTGGGGCCAATCACAACGAACCCTCTTCATCACAAACCACTGGATGAACGACGCCTCCCTCGGGTTCGATTGACAATGGGTCCGGAATGAATATTCTCCCGGCAAAGATCATGAGCCCGCTTGACATCAAGACTACAGATTTGAAGCCTTCTTCCCTCACAGCCAAAGCTACGACTCGACATCTCGAGCAGCCCTGGAGTTGCTACTTTGGACCTCTCGGTTTGGCAAGAAATTGATACCTGTGGAATTCCGTGTTATCGATATTCCGATCACTTTTAATGCCTTATCGGGAAGACCTTGGCCGCATCAGTCAAGGGGGTCGCTTCGAGCCTCCATCAATGTGTCAAGTTTGTCTCAGTATGGAGATCTAACAACCATTTACTGGGATCTAGTCACCTGAGGGCACGGATACAGTGGAATACCTATTCTCGAAATCAAACATGATGAGGAAGGTCTCATGCTAACAAAGCTTCACCGCCGAGCCTCCTAAGGCCCAAGTTTGCAACGTAGATCCGACAATCACTGGGATAAAATCCCTCCGGTCTTGAAAATGATGAGGAAGATGAGCTATCTACCCGGCCTCTGGCCTAGGGAAGCACCAACAAGGAACTCACAAACTCATCGAGGTGAAAGGACGTAAAACTCGCCACGGCCCGGGATATGAGGCCACCTCAAATGACACCGCGAAAGAAAAGAATTTGCTCTACAAAGGAAAGAAGCTATCACAGAAGCGGTCCTTGGCCAACAACCCTAAATCTCTCCCTTTCACCCTAATTTGGCCGACTACTTTGTAAAGGGTCCCACACAACCGGGTAATGTCACGCCAAAAGAGCCCACTCCTACGTAAGGGTGGCCGAAGCTACAGGATAGCCTCAACAAGTTCTGGGAGCCAAAGCTAACCCGGTCCGTAGAGTGTTTCGGACCTACCCAAGATACCCGGGCTACCACTACCATGAAGAGCGAGTATACTTTCGTAGGCGTGCCCAACCCGGTAGAGCAGCTCGAGAAGCTTACTACCACAATTCCTACGCCTGTGAAGGCCCAAAGCCCGAGTTTGAGCCGACAATGCCGAAAGCCAAAGCCATGAAGTCTTTTCGTATGATCGGGATGGTCCGATTATGCCAGCTTATTCGGGAAGAAGTTCAAATGCCGGACCCGATTGATCTCAAGATACCAAAGAGATGGTAGCAATGATCGAGGAAGGAGGACAGAAACAATGCAATTCCCGAGTCATGAGGCCACTGACAGCGATGCCATTGAGGAATTGGGAAATTCTCTCAGGCCCGTCCGCGACCAAAGAAGAAATGATCACCAAACTTGGATTGGTCTCCCGTCCCTTTGTGTCAATCTAGGCAGAGTCCTCCGAGTCTCTCATTGTCAAGGTCGAGTCTCTAGAGTCGTCCGATGGCCTTACGAAATTGTAGCCAAGACTGTATTCCCTTTCGTTCTTAATGAAATGACGAACCTTTCTGAGTATCCCTTGATTGCCACTTTAACTAATGATAAATTAACTAATAATAAAAAAAAAACATTTAATAATGATTCATTAGATAAAGAAGCAGACACATTAAATAAACAAAAAAGAAGAGAACAAAAATCTTTAAGCAAAGTTGTTCTGAAAGAGGAAAATCGAGCCCAAGCCGCCGAAGAGATTTTGACAAGTGTGAATTGGGAACCGCGAAGAGCCTAAAGAGACGCAGATTGGTAGTTTCTTCGAAGGAACCGAAAAGGATGCCCTACAAAATCCTACAAGGTCCTCAACTCAAGGAAAGTAGCCCTCTTCATCAAAGAAAACATCATATGCAGATACTGCCGCCGCCGAAATCATCTCGTATAATGGATCCCACTTCGAAGGGGAATGCGACAGTCCGCTAGCGAGTTCGTAATAACCCGTCACAAGTCATCTCCCTACAGCCCCAAACTAACGGAGCCGTTGAGGCAAAGCAAACAAGACCTTGGAAAACATCATTCGGAAAATGGCCGTCCGAGGTCGAGATTGGCCCGAGAAGCTTCACCCGGCACTCGGGCTACGTAACATCCGTCGAACAGCAACCGGGGAAACACCATTTGCTCTCACCTACGGAATGGAAGCCGTGCTCCCATCGAGCTAGAAATCCCCTCACTCCGGGTACTATTGGAAAGTCAGATCAACAAGGTCGAATGGCTCCAGAGTCGCCATGATGAATTGGCCCTGCTAGATGAACGCCGATTGAAGGCCATGGAACATATCCGAGCCTACCAAGGGAGAATGGCCAGAGCCTTTGACAAGAAATTAAAACATCGGGAGATCCGAGAAGGTGATCTCGGTTTGAAAGAGAAGCCCCCAGTCCGTATCAACCCGCTGGCAAATGGGAGCCCGTCCGGCTCTGACCATATGTCGCCCGTAAGATCTTCTCCGAGGAGCCATGCAACTCGCAGACCTCGACGGAAATCCTTTTGTACACCCAAAGGAATGGTGACAAGCCGCGCAGATACTACGCGTAAAACACCGAGTCAAAAAAAAAAAAAAAAAAAAAAATATATATATCAAAAAAAAAGAGTGCTAAAAGAGTAATACCCAACTAGGTTGAAAACCCGAAAAGGGCGGCCTAGGTAAAAACAGTGGTTGCACCAAAAAAACAAAACAAAAAAACACAAAAAAATTAACCGGGTCGAACTACGAAGACCCGAGCCCTTTAGTCCGAAGGGAACGTAGGCAAATTTAAACGGTTCGGTCTAAAATACAAATAAAAGACATACTTTGTCGACCATGAAAGCGTCTCGAAAACTCTAAAGCAATTCACATATTCATTACAGCTTAAAAGCTCTTTGATGAGTCTAAGCTCGGTTCATTCCTACAACCGACAACCCGCTAAAAGAAACTAAGATACATAATCAAACTAATGTGTCTGCTACGACAAGAAAGGGATACCGAAACCTCAAGGTCACTCCAAGCCACTCGCATCGGCTTCTCCTCTTCTTCCCCTTCGGGTCTTCTTCCTCCGAACAGAAAATGTCGGTCTTCCTCCTACCAAGCTCCGGTGTAGGAACAGATCTATCAAACCAGCCTCCGTCGTGGCCTTAGTAGCCCTAGCGTCATCTCTCATCTCTTGTAGCCGAGCCGGTAACATAGGAGTCCTCCTCTCCCGTCTCTTGACATAAGCTTCATAGTCGGTCACAACATCTCCGCTCCCGTCATAAGGGTTGGCCCTCGCCTCGGCCCTCCTCCTCTCCGAAACCGTCAGTCCTCCGCACCCACAATGGCCTCACGCCGTCTCAAAATAGCCATCTGAGTCTCCCCCAAATGCCTCTCGTACCAGTCCAAGTACCAAGTGGTCAGAAACACAGATCTCGGACGCCTGAGGATAACCCGAGAAGGAAAGACGTCATACCTCCATGCTCGGGAAAGAAATGGGAACACCGAAGGATCATCCATGGAAGCAAGAGCCACCACCCTAGTGGCTATATCATCAAAGTCCTCCAAAGGAGCTCGCTTCCAAGCCAAACTGCCTCGTAACCGTGAGCCGGAATGTAAAAGCCGGACCGAGAAAGCCCCTAAGCATAACCACGGGAGATCCATCCCGAAGTACTCTCCGAGTCTCCACCCGCCAATGAGGCACCAACCATCCGATATCTTCGCCCGGCGACCAGCCATCCAACGCTCCCACGAGCCCCGATCATCAAAATCCACAAGAACCCCTCTCCCGGCAAATGTCCAAGGCTTCGATCATATCCGAAGTTTCTCGAAGAACCCCTGTGCGCTCCATCGCCCACAGAGTCAAGAGAAACGGGCTGCCCGCGCATGTACCGCCTCCCGATAGCTAACCCGTCAAGAGCATGAAAAGTCTCCCCTGTGATCAAAGGTACAACATCTTCGCCCAAGCGACAATGAACCACTACATCCAACAGAGCCCGATGACAAATTCCAAAGGAATAAACCATAAACAAGGTTCCAAACATGCAAAGTGCAAAAGCATCCCAATAGGCATCATCCACCAAGCCTAAGCCCCTAAATCTATCAGAAGACCGTAAATGTCAAAATGATCGGGACCACGGATCATACCTTGTGCTTCCTCCGGGAAAGATGGAGAAGGTTGCACAACCTATCAACAAAAGAGGCTCCTCCGGCAAAGGAATCGCAATCTCCTCCACCTCGGGACCACCAAGCAAAGCCCGAAATTCTTCAACAATGGGACCATTTCATTGTAAGAGAAGCAAAAACATGCCTTCTAGTGTCCCAAAATGAGGAAGAAGCTCTCAAAAGATCATAATCCGGAATCAATTCCTTAAGAGACCACAAGCATCGTATCTTGTACCTTTCTTCAAAGAATGACCTCCTCTCATGCATAATCTCCCAAGACCACTCCTTAAACTTGGTGAAGAATGACATTTGAGAATCTTGGGATAATTTGGATGGATTTTGCATGCTCACAATTCTCTCCATGGATTTTCTCTCCTTCTCCCGAAAATGGCTGTTTGAACCGGTGGTTGAAGAAGGTGTTTGAATTTGAAATAAGGGAAAACCAGATTCGAAGCAAAATTAAAGGACAAAGTGTCGAAGACCGTCTCATCCGCGCGACATAAGTGCCACCAACCGTAAAAATCAGCTAGCTCAAACCGCCGCACCACGGAGGAATATTTCATCCCGGCCGCTCGAAACCTGTGCAAAGCCTACCCAAACAGTTCACATACCATACATTCGCACCCTAGCCAAGAAACCTGGACTCATGCAACATTGCATTCATAATAAAAAATAAAAAAAAACAAAAAAAAGTAGACTATTACATCCCAAAAAAAATAATAATAAACAAAAAAAAAAGAGTGTGCATGAAAAATAAACTGTATCTGTCTAAATAGGTACAATCCCAGTCTCAGAAATCAATCAAAGATAGTCGCCGTAATCCTCGTGGCCGGCCCTTTCCCCGATCCTCTTGCGGCTCGGGCCCGCCTCCTCGCAGCCATGAATGTCTCGGGCTCGGAATCATCGTCCTCGTCTCTGCAGAGAGGCTCGCCCGGATCAACCGAACGCCACGATAAGGCAAGCCAAGATCCGCAAAGAAGTCATATCCAAACGTGAAACGCGTCTGACTCCCGGACATGCGAAGAAGAGCCACCATGATGCCAAACATGTCCCCGCCCATGCAAATCTCCGAGAATGACGTGGTCCGAGGCAGCCCATGCCGGGATCTATGAGAGGAGAGAGAGGAGTCTCTGAGAGAATGCTCCGAAGGAATAGGAAGTCTCCCGCTCCACTGTGCCGCCGTGCCCGCCTCGCTCCGGCCCGAGGAGCCCCACAAGCAACCATCCTCCTAATGAACCTCTGCCCCAATCACCGCTTCGTCGCCTTCTCCACCACCACCGCCGGAACCGCACTAAACAAAAGTGTCAAAGAATTGATGCGAAAATGATGAAGCGAAAGGAAAGAAGAAGAGACAAGAAAAACCCGTACCTTCATATCCTGACGAGGCCGGAAAGCTCGTGGGACCCGCTCGTGCTGAGGGATCTCGCACCCTCAATCCGACCCCATCCCGGACATATGAGAAGTCCGTCCGGGGTATCGCACAATCCCTAACCCTCTCTCTCAAGAACCCGGGGCATCCTCGCCTCCTCAAGATAAATCGCGAATACTCCTCAATCGCCACAAACGTCGAGAAGTGCCGCCACCTCGATAATCGCCCCAGGTCTCCGATCTCTCACTCGGATGCATCATGTCGGCAGGAGGCTCTACCGGTGCCATCAGAGGCGCACCCTCGCCATGCTGGCGCGTCACTCTCTCCCCCAGATAATACACATCGCAGGTCAAGCCCCTCAAAATCCTCCGCTGCGCAGTCCACCTCTCTGCACCCTTCACCGCTCCACGTCGAAGCGGCCCTGTGGGTAGAAAACCATCCCCTCATCCGTCTCGCCCTCGTCAAAGGCGTGCACTCCTCGTACTTAAGGGTCGTGCGCCCCTTAGAACCTATCTTCTCCGAGCATGCTTGCTCCAGGAGAGCATGGCCGGATATGCCCCGATGTGCTCCGGCCGCCGCCACATCGTGACATGAAAAACTCCAGCCCATACCGCGAAAGAGAAAGATCTCATCAATCAAGCGCAAAAAAGAGAAGAACAGTGCGTGCTTAAGGAAAAGAAAGAAAAAAAGAAAAGCAGAAGTTTATACCTCCAGAGGGAACTCGAAGCATGTCAGAGAGCTGACAGCCTTCCGGCTATACCGATCCAGAGCGAAATATAGCTCGCACCGCCTCTCCCCAAGACACCTCCCCACCCATCTCCACATCCTCCAACGTCCTCAAAGAAAGCAAACATCGCCGTCCTCGGCATGTCCAAAAAGTGTGCTCGAAAAGGCAAACCACAAGAAAGCCCTAGCAATCTGCACCGCAGCCACCCTCTCATCCCCAGCCTCGTAACTCTCAATGCTCTCCAAGATCTTCCCGTGGACCACAAAGATTCTCCATACCCATCCCCTTTTGGGAATGGGGGTAAAGCCCAAGATCCTGCAGCCTCCAGTGTCATCGTAGCCGTCCCTCCACTCAATGCTCCGTCCTTTAAAGGACAGCCCGTGATCGCGGCATAATCGGAGGGTGTGACCGTGGCCTCGCCCGTAAGAAATGAAATGTGTGGGTCGCGCCCCACCAAGCCGTGCCAAAGCAAAATCGTGCCCTTGCTCTCGGAGAACTTAACCAATCCCCTCAGCACTCGATAAACTCGTACAATCCAGCCCCAATGACGACCGTCTCTGACTCATCAAAGCTCCTCGGCCCAAGATCGGAAGCCGGTCCCACAGGTCAACCACGGCCTCCACTGATCCTCGAGTCTTCAGCTGCTCCGTCACAAAACGATCTCCACCCTGCAATTAAAAAAAATGTCAAAAAAATTGCATTTGCATCAAAAAAGAAAGCATACACATGCATCATAAAATTTTGAAGAAAATTCGGGCAAAGATAACGGCATACAATGGACTCAAATTTCCATTTTTCTTGCACAAAAGAAAAGATTTTCAACAACCATCATTCATCATGCATATAAAAAAAATGTCAATGACATTGAGTCAACGGAAGTAAAAACTCCATCCCATTTTTCATAAATTAGCATGCATAAGCAGTTTTCTACAATTCATTCATCCAATCAAGGGAACCAAAAATTCGTCCCATTTTCACAAAAAATCATATTTTCTACAAAAAGCACACATGCATACATTCATATCACTCATGGAAGCATTGCAAGAATCCTACATACGACAAAAAAGTCCGTCCTGGATTCGGGCAAATTTTCATCATCTCATATTTCAAAAAAATGGCAAAGTGCCCATTCTTTTTCCAAAAAAAGTGCACATTTGGGTTACCCATATACACATTACAACATGCAAATCATCAAAATCAAGATTCAAAGCCAAGAACATAATTTTCAATTTTCATTCCAATTTCCTATATTAAAAAAAAAAATCATTAAAAAAATCATAAAAATCATTCAAATGAAAAAATTTCGACAAAGGAAATGGAGAGATTCAAGTATACCGTACGGAGACTCGGATCGTAGGCCCAATGTTGCCACGCATCGGGTATGGCTCCTCCGCAATCGATTGCGAAAGAGAATAATGCCTCCTCATTCGAACAAGCTCCACCGCCTCTCCGCTACCGGCCACGCCCTTGGCCTTGAATAGCTACTTCCTGCGTGTTCCATTGCTCGAAAATCGAAGAAAATCGGAAGATTTCGAAGCTCCAAAGGCCAACAATGGCGGTTTTGCCTTTCTCTCTCGTCTCTCTCGAAAACTAAAATAGTGAGGAAGAAGGAGAAGGGCGACTGCCTTTTAAAATTCAATCTGGGTTTCATTCTCGCCCGCGGATGAGATTGAAGGGTCAAAAAGACCCTTTTGCCCTTTAAAATTCCGTGACTCAGCTTTAGTCCTCAACTTAACAGAGTTAACCAAAGTTAACCAAAGTTAACCCTCTTCAAAAGAGCTTCCCAAGCCAAACGTAAGTCCGATTTCTCCGAGAAAGATAACGAAATCTCGTTTCTTTCATCAAAATCGTCAAACGTAAGTCCGATTTCTCCGAGAAAGATAACGGAATCCCGTTTCTTTCATCAAAATCATCAACCGGCAGTCAAACGTAAGTTCGATTTCTCCGAGAAAGATAACGGGATCCCGTTTCTTTCATCAAAATCATCAATGCTAGCCAAACGTAAGTCCGATTTCTCCGAGAAAGATAACGGAATCCCGTTTCTTTCATCAAAATCATCAACGGCAGCCAAACATAAGTCCGATTTCTCCGAGAAAGATAACGGAATCCCATTTCTTTCATCAAAATCATCAACGGCAGTCAAACGTAAGTCCGATTTCCCCGAGAAAGATAACGGAATCCCGTTTCTTTCATCAAAATCATCAACCGGCAGTCAAACGTAAGTCCGATTTCTCCGAGAAAGATAACGGGATCCCGTTTCTTTCATCAAAATCATCAACGGCAGTCAAACGTAAGTCCGATTTCTCCGAGAAAGATAACGGAATCCCGTTTCTTTCATCAAAATCATCAATCGGCAGTCAAACGTAAGTCCGATTTCTCCGAGAAAGATAACGGAATCCCATTTCGTTCATCAAAATCATCAACGGCAGTCAAACGTAAGTCCAATTTCTCCGAGAAAGATAACGAAATCCCATTTCTTTCATCAATATCATCAACGGCAGTCAAACGTAAGTCCGATTTCTCCGAGAAAGATAACGGAATCCCGTTTCTTTCATCAAAATCATCAACGGCAGTAAAACGTAAGTCCGATTTCTCCGAGAAAGATAACGGAATCCCGTTTCTTTCATCAAAATCATCAACTGGCAGTAAAACGTAAGTCCAATTTCCCCAGCAAAAGCTAACAAAATCCCCAGCGAAGTCAACGGAATCCCGTTTCTTTCCTCATTATCATCAACGGCCGTAAAACGAAAGCCCAATTTTTCTCCAATGAAACCCCCAGCAGCGTTTCGAACTACGATTGGCTTGATTCCTCTTAAGGATGCGTAGGTAGCCTACCATAGGTCCAGCCACCCGACCAAAACGGTCACCCTCTCCTTCGGCAGCAGACGAAGTCCACCGAAGGACCATCCATCCCAAACCATTAAGGGAAAACATTTCAAATCAAGGTCTGAGGCACCTAAAAAGCCATCATCATCAAGGTCCGAGGAACCTAAAAAGCCATCATTATCAAGGTTCGAGGCACCTAAAACGCCATCATCAAGGTTTGAGGCACCTAAAACGCCATCATTCCCAAAGGTCTGAGGCACCTAAAACGCCATCATCTTTAAGGCCTGAGGCACCTAAAGCGCCATCATTACCAGGTTGACGCCTCAAAATAGTCATTCCAGGGTCAACATCCAAAGACCCGAACTACGCATCGGCTTGATTCTCTTAAGGATACGTAGGTAGCCTATCATTAGGTTCACCCATCGACCGAAACGGTCATTCCTATCCCCACAGAGCGGATATACAACTTTAGCCATCAGACCAAAATGGTCATCTCTTATCCCCAGCAGAAGTTTCTTTCAAAGAACCGACCGCGTAAATCGCTCACCAAAGTTGACATCCTAAAACAAATACTCAGTGGTCAAAGACCCGAACTACGGCCGGCTTGATTCCCATTCGGGATACGTAGGTAGCCTATCGCTAGGTTTAGCCACTCGATCACTTGATCACCCTGTCAAATATGGAGCCTTACTCTTATCGACGACCCCGCTTCCTTCGAAAGCACCGTCGCCGATGGGCTACTGTAAGTGCTCCAATTTGAGTTGTTAGTATTTTCGTTAGAAAATTAACGAAAGCCCTAACATTCCTAACATTTCTAACAATTCCTAACCTTTCTAACAAAGTAAGGGTAGATTAGGGATTGTCATTTAAGGTTAAACCAAGAAAAGAATCTTAAAAAATAAAAGAAATTGGAAAAATCCGAATTAGGCAAGCTGAAAAACACAAACTGCTGGAATTTTTGAATAATATTCCTCAGTGTCTCAAAGCTCCGCAATCGCAATTAATGAACAGTGCACGCTGCCACAACCCTCCGCGCGGACAAGAATGCCATTTTCAGAGGCCTATAAATTAATCCCTTCAGTCTCAGAAAAAAAGGAGAACAACACTTCACTCACAGCACCTTGGCGAGAATACTAGAGAAAACAGTGAGAATTCTCTTGAATTGCCACCTTTTTCTTTGGATTATTTTCCCAAATCACACTCACTAATCACTCTCAAATCCAAGCCTCAAACACTCTCAAATTCAAGCCTCAAACTCAAAAAATCAAGGGAAGATAGGTATAACCTCCTTCCCCCTACCCTAAATCTCTCATCCATGCATGCATCTCATACTTTGAAGATGTAACTTGTTCATTTCTTGCCCTAGATCTAAGAGGATCACCATGGAAGTTCATCTCCATGGATGATCCTCTACAAGGATCAACATTTCTTTCAAAATTATTTTTACTTCTTACAAACACATTTTCAAAACCCTAAAAACCATTTTCACAACAAAAATCTTGATTTCAAAGGATAAAATTCTCCTTCCTAAGCAAATGAAATGCTTAAGTCCTAATGTACCCTAAGGATGGCTTGATATAGTAGATCACCACTAAAATGTCTAGTGACTACTAATCAAAGCCTAAGGAGATGGGGACAAGCATGGATGCCAAACCCCCTTTAAAATCATGTTTTTCTTCAAGAGAAAGTTGCTGTCCAGTAGCCTTTCTCTAAGACCTCTGTCCATGGTCTAATTTTTTGGACATACAGAAACTTGGAATTTGGTGTTGACTACAAAATACTTTTTGTATCCAACATCCAGAGATTTCCAGAAATATTTTTACTTTATTTTTTTGCATGAGTAAAACTCCCTTTTTCAAATTATCTTTTAAAAGTCAGTTCATCAGTCTCTGGAAATCCAGATTTCATATCTGATATTTCCAGAAGATTTTGGTCCACCAAATCATCTCCAAATGGTAAAATTCTTTTACAGAAACCTTATTTAAGGTGTTTTGAACAACTTTCATTCTCGAACTTTCCCCAGATTTTGAAGTTTTAAAGCCCTTAAATCCATTTTAAAATCTAGTGTCCACTGCCTTTTTCATTCTGGCAGAATTGGTTTTCAACTTCAAAAAATCTTTTGAGTACCAAAACTCAACCCAAAAATCATACCAAAAATCATGGGACTTGCTTGATGTCTTATAAAGAGTTCCCAATTTTTATTTTTCTCAGTTTCAACTTATTTTGGCCAAAGGAACACACACACACACACAAATGGTTTTTAAGCTTGGAAGACTCGTTTTACGAGGCATTCCGGGTGAACACTAACGTTCTTCCCGGCGTGTAACGTGACCTCTGAACCCAAATCTCTAATCTCGGGCATTTTTCAAAGTTTTGGCCCTTAAAACTAAAATGGCGTGGAGACTCCGTCTCCGTTTTGATTTTCAAAAAAAGAAAGGAAAAATCGAGTGGACATCTTCACACCCACATCGACACCTATGTCTTGGGTATGAGAGCCAAAGGGGCAACCCCTCAACAAATGGGAGATCAATTCCAGCATTCCCTCAAATCCACGACATTAAGGTGGTTCCTCAACGTAAAGGTACAAAACCGCTCCACCTGGGATCAAATCAGCGAAATCTTCCTGGAGAAGTATCGCGCCAACCTTGAGCGGGAAACAAATCGCCATGACCTGCAAGCCACCGAACAAAAGGATGACGAGCCTGTGGGTGAGTTCTACAAAAGATGGAATTGGAAACTAAGAGAGATAATGGATCTGTTGTCCAAAGAAGAGCAGATGGACATCTTCCATTCATGCCTCAAATCGTCTCTAAGGACCCTGATCAGCCACCACTTTTATCCCGACCTCCGTGCCATGGTCAATGCCGGGACCAAGTTCGAAAAGATGCTGAGCCTACAAAAGACAGCAGCTACTCCTGCTTCTTCCTACTGCTACCAGGCAACCTCGTCAAATCCGACGCCTATTCCAAACAAAGGAAAAGAGGCCGCCGGAATAGTCCACTACATCCAAAATGGAGTCCAAGGAAGCCGCGACCGAGCGCCCCCGAGAAATAACAATCCTCCCCGGCCGCAGCGTTTTCAGCACTTTGACAACTTCGGAATGCCTCTAAGCCAAGTGTACGAGGCATTGGTGAACCAGAACATGCTCAAGCCCCTTGAGAATTATCAGCCGAGGAATCCTAACCCGAACATGGATATAAGCAAGCGGTGCGCTTTTCACAACTACCCCGGCCACACCACCGACAATTGCGTCATACAAAAACATGCGGTCCAGGGGCTAATTGAAGAAGGAAAGTTGGAATGCCCCCGAGGTCCCAACACAGTCGGAACATGGTAGAATTTGGCATGGACGAGTCCTCTGTACTCCCTCGAGCCTATAAAAAACACCATTAAAGAGCTGGGTTACCCTTTTCCGGACCTACAGCCAGCAAGGAGGAAATAATTAAGAAGCTTGGACTAATCCCTCGTCTCTTAGAGTCTAGCTTCGAAAAACATCCAGAGTCTGTTGTTTTTAAGTTCGAGTCTCTCGAGTCGTCTGACGGCCTTATGCCTAAAGATTATGCGTTTGTAACAAAAACTGCGCTTTCGTATGCTCTGAATAATAAATTCGACGTTTCAGAGTATCCCCTCATTGCCACTTTAACAAGTGATAAATTAACTAACAAGTCAAAAATAATGATTCACATGATAAAGACGCAGACACATTATAAGAACAATGCATTAAGCAATCTTTAAGCATGTTGTCAAACGAGAGGAAAATCGGGTCCAAGCTGCCGAGAAGGTTCTAACCAAAGTGAATTTGGGGACTGCTGAAGAGCCTACAGAGACGCAAATCGGAGAATTCTCCGTCGATACTTCGCCTAAAGAATATCGAGTCTTCTTCTCCCCCCCTACATTCTAAAAGAAAAAAAAAACACAAAAGAATCATATAGTCAAACCTCGTAGGTTCTATTACTGTTCTCATTCAATCAAGTCCTCCTCGGACATTGTAATTAAGTCTTCAATTTTCCATACGCAAGTTTTCTTTCTTTTCTTGCTAGACTTGAGACATTATTTTGCACCCCACATTACATCTAATGAAATGGTTTTGTTCTATGTGATCACTTGCATTGCTCAACAAATAATTTCCCAAAGGATTAATACTTTGATTAATTGGTGTGAGAAAGTCAATCGATAGCTCCCCATACACCATACAATACCCCACAAAAGGTCACCTTGACCAAGTCAACGACGGCGGCAACATCAAAGAACAACAAAAGGTCACCCAGCATTAAAAGATTGACCCCATGTCTACAACAACCTAGGGGCTTGCCTTCGCCCTCGTGCGCATCAATGACCTCTCCTATACACAAACCTTCTTTCCCACCAGACCAACTCGATCCTTGATACCGGTTGACTTTCTCCTCATGATTAATCAAGCATATCAAGTTTAATTGTTGAATAACCCGAACATCAACAAAGGGTTTTAGGCAAACATGTGATCATTGTGAACAAATCAAGTTTTCAGATGTCTCGACAAGTCTTCTTTCTCTACAAAATAGGAAAAATAGAGCTAAATACTGATTTTCTGTCAGCAAGGGCTTCCATACACTTTTACAAGCTTTTCAGTTCTCATACTCTCTCAAAAGAGTCAAACCCAAAATCAGGGTTTTGTGCCGACGTCAAATAAGGCATTCACACAAAAGGGGACCCGTTCTCACCTTTTCAAAAATAATGTGTACGCCCTTGCGAGTGTACATTACAAGTCATTTCTCTCACAAAAAGAGGGTCGAACTACGTAGACCTGATCCCCTCAAGGGGAACGTAGGCAGCCTTCATTGGTTCGGTCTAAGGAATACACAAAATTCCAAAAGTTGGATGCCGCCAAGGCCCACACAGATGCAAGCAAGAGATTTTGCGTATCGACAAAGCTTTAAAAGTAAATCACAAATCATCACAGTTAAAACACTTCTTGATGAGTTCAAGCACGGTCTAACAATCCAGTAGCTCATAGAGCTTCATTCGCCCGTGCCTCGGCCCGGATCTCCACCCTGCGAGTCTGCAGAAAGAGGACCTCTCTCCTTCAGTATCAACTCTAGCCACATAGTCAAACGAAGTGTCTCTCGTCACATTCTGAGGGTTATGCCAGGCTTCTGTACTTCTAAAGCTGTAGCTGAGACAGCAACCTTGCCCCAGAATCGCTTTGCACTTGCTCCCCAAAACCACTTGGGTCTGCCCGATATGCTGCTCGTACCAATCCAGGTACTCAGTGGTCAAAACAACACTCTCCCGGCGTCGAAGGAGCACCACAGAAGGGAAAGCGGAATACTTTCATACCCTCAGAAAATACAGAAAGGCATCTGGACTTGTCATGCAGAAAGAAGCTACCTCCATAGTAGGAATGTCGTTCCAACCAAGACTCCTGCCTCATCCCGAACTGCCTGGAAACAAGCGACGAAACATAAAAAGAGGACCAAGACAAACCCGGAACTCCGACAACATAGGAACCTTCCTGAAAGGCTCTACTAGTCTCAATCCCCCAGTGTGGAACCCACCAGAGAATCTGATGCGTGCCAAGTCGAGCCATCCACCTCTCCCAAGCGGACTGATCCATATCCAAGACAAGAGGTCGCTGAGCAAACATCCACGTACTAAAAGATGTCAGAAGCACAGGCATTGCTTGAAGCCTCTCTCGCAACCACAAAGTGACCAAAGCAGGGGCTTCCCCCACACATGAACCGGTCCCCCATCGCCAGGCGATCCATGCCGTGGAAATTCTCCCCCAAAAACTAAGGGAACGATGTCCTCACCGACCGGGCAATGGCCTACCACATCCAACAAACACGTCCCAGAAGACATCACTCCCTCCGTCGCTCATGAAACTGTCAAAGCTGTTCAGCCCCCAACTGCTCAAAAGACTTACCAAAGCCATTTCCGGCCACCATACACTAACCACAAACATTTCAAGCTCGTGCGACATGCACAGAACATAAAAAAAAGGGAGTAGAAACAACCCCTAAAGCAAAAATAAAAGAGTTCATTACATGAGAATACATTGTGCATATAAATACAAATATTTTGTTGCACTCCTCACTAACATGCACAGAAAAGAAAAAAAAAGAATCCTACTCTAAGTCATCGGCACCACCGCCTGGTAAAGACTCCCACATCTCGGCGCCTCTTCCAGCCACCTCATCATCCTCGGTGAACTCAGCACCTTCCTCGACCGGATACTCCAAGACGTCCGCAGAAGTCAGAACGAAGAAGGAAAGAGAAGACGAACCATCCCTCCTCTCCTCAGTCAGAGGCGCCACACGTCCTCAACATTTCAGCAACTCGGTCAGAGGCGCCGCACGTCCTCAACATTTTAACAACTCGGTCAGAGGCGCCACACGTCCTCAAACATTTCAACAACTCGAACAGAGGTGCCCCACGTCCTCAAACACTTCAGCCAGAGATGCCACCACGTCCTCTTCATCTCGATCAGAGGTGCCCCACGTCCTCAACATTTCAACTTCCTCCTCACAAAGGCGCCTTCTCCTACAGGTAAACACAGCAAAGGTACGTCAATAAACTTCAAATGCAAGACATATCTGTAATAAACACCACATAAAAGAAGAATCCCGGCACGGCATGATTCCTTTCTAAAAATTCCCACAAACAAAGTTCTTACATGACTCACAAAATACACCATCAAACCCAACTTAGGTCCAAACGCCTTAGAATAGTCTCAACTTAGGGTCATACTCCTGAACTAAGTCTCAATTTAGGTCCAGACGCCTTAGAATAGTCTCAACTTAGGGTCATACTCCTGAACTAAGTCTCAATTTAGGTCCAGATGCCTTAGAATAGTCTAACCTTAGGGTCATACTCCTGAACTAAGTCTCAATTTAGGTCCAGACGCCTTAGAATAGTCTCAACTTAGGGTCATACTCCTGAACTAAGTCTCAATTTAGGTCCAAACGCCTTAGAATCGTCTCAACTTAGGGTCATACTTCTGAACTAATCTCAATTTAGGTCCAGACGCCTTAGAATAGTCTCAACTTAGGGTCATACTCCTGAACTAAGTCTCAATTTAGGTCCAGACGCCTTAGAATAGTCGCAACTTAGGTTCATACTCCTGAACTAAGTCTCAATTTAGGTACTTACGCCTTAGAATAGTCTCAACTTAGGGTCATACTCCTGAACTAAGTCTCAATTTAGGTCCAGACGCCTTAGAATAGTCTCAACTTAGGGTCATACTCCTGAACTAAGTCTCAATTTAGGTACAGACGCCTTAGAATAGTCTCAACTTAGGTCATACTCCTGAACTAGGTCCCAATTTAGGTTCATATTCCTGAAATAAAAACTTTGGTCATACTCCTGAACTAGGTCCCAATTTAGGTTCATACTCCTGAAACTAAAACTTAGGTCATACTCCTGAACTAGGTCCCAATTTAGGTTCATACTCCTGAAACTAAAACTTAGGTTAAACTAAACACCAACTTAGGTCATACTCCTAAACTAGGTCCCAATTCAGGTTCATACTCCTGGACACGTCCTCATAACGACACAACCTCAGTCAGAGGACATCACACGTCCTCATGATGACACAATCTCAGTCAGAGAACATATCACACATCCTCATAACAACAACACCTCAGTCAGAGGACATAACACGTCCTCACGACAACACAACCTCAGTCAGAGGACATAACACGTCCTCATTATGACACAACCTCAGTAAGAGGACATCACACGTCCTCCTACACCACAAACCATCTTTTAGTAAGATTAGCCATCTTTTAATAAAATTACCCATCTTTTCGTAAGATCACCTCACACGTGAACTACGATCAGGCTTGATTTCGACTTGGGATACGTAGGAATCCTATCAAAGGGTCCAGCCAACTGACCTAAATGGTCACCTTAGGATACCACCAGGTCCTCACAGTCGACCTAAGCGGTCACATCACCTTAGGATACCACCAAGTCCTCACAGTCGACCTAAGCGGTCACATCACCTTAGGATATCACCACGTCCTCACAGTCGACCTTAGCGGTCACATCACCTTAGGGCACCACCACGTCCGCATACACTCACGATTACACGACTTCTGAACTACGATTAGGCTTGATTCCCACGTGGGATACGTAGGAATCTTATCAAAGGGTCCAGCCAGCCGACCCAAGCGGTCACCTTAGGACACCACCACGTCCTCACAGTCAACCCAAGCAGTCACCTTAGGACACCACCACGTCCTCACAGCTGACCTTAGCAGTCACATCACAACAGGACACTGCCACATCCTCACGAACCGACCTACACGATCACATCCTCTCCCAGCACGCGATCCAATTCAGGACCCTTATCTTATCGACGACCCCACTTCCTCCGTAAGTGACGTCGTCGAGGGGCTTCTGTAAGTACCCCAATCTGGATCGCTCCCCATCCGACACATGGAAAACACCGCAGACTCACACAAATGTGATCTCGAACACCCGTAGCCTTCAAAAACCCCAAAAACCACCAACCAAACCAAGGGGGGGGAGCCTTTCTGGGATAAAAAAGTGCAAAATGACTTTTTAGGAATTTTAGAAAATATGGAAAAGCAAGACTGGTCCGTGCGGACCACATTGCTTCCAGACATCATAATTATAAAATTCTCTTAAAGTCCACGATATTCCCTTAAATCCAGGAAAACAAAAAAAGTGGTAATGTGTAGACACCCCATTCTGAACTCATAATTACATGATTACACTACTCTTCATCTCTCCTTTATGTTTTGATGAAAGCATATCAGTTTCGTCATGTTTCGTTAAGTTTCTAACTAACCTCGTTAGTTTTGGACCTAACTGACTAACGGAACAACTGAAGAGGACAAAATAGCCATCAGACTAGTTATCTCGCACGAGATATCCTATCTCGCGCGAGATATCCCCTCGACAGGATGTGCAGAAATCACTCTCCTTCTCCGTTTCAAACTCTCTTTTTGGATAAAACCTTATCAATTCGGGTATCCAATCAGAACTGAGTTCTGGAACCTTCCTAGGGGATTTTACCTATCCACCTTCACCTCTCCAACCTCCTATAAATACTGGATGACTTTCAGTGTTTCGGGGGTCGACAATTCTGATCCTTGATCAAGAAAACACACAACACACACAATTTGTTGGTTTCTTTCCACGAAAGACTCCTTCAAATCACTCACAAACAACTCCTAAAATTTGTTCATCAACCTTGTTGATTAACAAACATCGAAACCCGAATCAAAGGACCAAGGCGAAGCTCCGTTCGCATCAAGATCCAAATCAAGGATCGAGGCAAAGCTCTGTCCGAATCAAGGTTCGACTCTAAACTTGAGTCGAAACTCTGTCCGAATCTCTTCTCAAAAGGTAATCATCCTTTAAACTTTCATTTCTCTTCTCAACCTCTCTATTGATTTTAGAGTAGTGTAATCCCATCAAAAGGATTAGCCTAGAGTCCCTTCAGTCAATGAAGGCGATCTCGAAGCATACAATCTGACATTCCTAATCAAGAAATTGATTAGGGTTTATTTGTTCTTCTTTAATTATTTTATTAAAAAGATTGAAAACCTCTCTTTTCTTTAGCAAGACTGATCTCCGGATCGGGTGGAATGGATGCTCCTTGACCTACCCATTCCATAACCTAAGCCCCGAACCCAAATCTCTTTCAAAATGGTTTTCCTATGTTTCCAATCGAATAATATAGGTGGCGACTCAAAAAAATGAAAAGATAAAAATTTTCTCACAACGCTACAGTGGCGACTCCGCTGGGGACTTAAAATTAAGAGGCTTAAACTTGCGTCAAAATTAAAAGAGAATTTTTCAAAAAAAAATTGTAAATTCGATTTTCTGCTCTCAGACGAGGCATATCTCGCACGGGATATCATATCTCGCGCGAGATATCGCCTAGGCAATCTGGTTGTTTTATGGTTTCTCCCGTTCATCTCATAATCCAAGACGTGAGCCGAACACGCAAGGGGGATCCCAGAATTCATTATCTGCAGAGTTCCCACATCTTAAGGCCTCTCTTAAGGTGTAGAACTCGAATCTTTATTTCATTTAAATAATTGATTATTATTTATGAACTGCGTGCGATTGGGTTTTATTTAATTAAAGTCCGATCCATTAGGGATTCGGGAGTTGTAAATTAATCTATTTATCTCTCTTTATGTGGAACTACGACGGCCTGAGTCTTCCTTATTTGGGAGAAACGTAGGCAACCACTTGGTGCGGCCACTATCTCTTTTTCTTTTGTTTTTCAAAAAAAAAAAATCTCTATTTTACTCTATCACCTAGATTGACTATCGCACACGCGCACATCATACTATATCTGTCATTGCACTACATACCCTCTATAAACCCGGGACCCACACTAAGGACGGATGACGGTAACCACCTAGTCGCCGGTCTCTCCGAAGTTGGACAATCCCACTCCGCGTATTCAATCCACCTAGATTGTCATATCGCGGGGAGCCTAGCCTTCCAGCCCTGCATCGCCACATATCATGTAGATTTTCTCTTTAAGAACACTCCGTGACCGGTCGGTTTTGACTTGGTAATTTTTCTTGTCTTTGACCAAAATAAAGTTAATGTAAAATTGACTATCGAGAAAGGATTCGGAAAAGTCCCTTCGGAAAAAGAAAAAGTCCCTTCGGAAAAAGAAAAAGTCCCTTCGGAATGACCCTTTCGGAAGTCCCTTTAAAGAAAAAAAATCCTTCCGGTCAATTTTACGTGGCTTTATTTTACAAAGAATGGTTAATTACCGAGTCCCTAGGTTTGGTTTGAATTACGTATACCTGCAAGATTTACCTAGGATGCTAGATAGAAAACGGATCTTTGTCCGTCTGACCATGAATTTAGGAAATAAAAAGGAATAAAATACATCTCTCCGAATGGTTATCTCGTGCGAGATCACCTAGTCTCGCGCGAGATATTATTTGCAGATTTCGTGTTTGTTATTGATAAGCGATGTGCGCTCCCTCCTTGAGTCAAAACTCCGTCTCTAATAAAAATAAAACTTCAAAAAAAAATCACTCGTGAGGTAATTTTAATCATCATCCTTTTCTCCATCTAGGATCGTTTGGGGCTAATATTCGAAAAAGACGTTTCGTTAGGATATCTCGAGTTCATCTCTAAGGTCGTCAAGCCCCCTTACCTCTCCAACGGTAACAACTCAATTTCTTTCCGACACGATGAATTCCGAAGCACTCAAAAAGGAAATTGAGGATCAAAGGATTCGATATGAAGAAATGCTGCAAGTCCAAGCCGATGAAATAGAGGCCCGATTAGAACTTGAAAGGAGAATCCAAGCTGGGGAAATGAAAGCCATGGTTGATGAACTCCGAGTCATGAAACTAAAAGTGGCCGAATTAAGCTCAAAGAAGAAAGAAAGTAGGACCTCTTCCGATGATGAAGTATCATACCCTAAGAAAGCTAAAAGGCACCGCAAGCACAAGAAAAAGGTGTATGAGTCTAGCTCATCATCTTCCTCCTCCGACAATGAGAGTTATGCTTCCAAGAAAGAAAGAAAGAGGGAAAGCAAGGACGAACCCCTTACCATGGAAATGCTAGAAAAGAAACTTGCATCCCTCGATGTGAGTAAGGGAGCCTCGCTCTCTATTGACTATGACACCCTTCGTCAATCCATGTCAAAGCTTCCTAGAAAGTACAAGACACCCGACATTGCAAAATTCAATGGTTCTACTTGCCCTAAAGCTCATTTGGAAACCTACTCTTGGGCCATGCTACCTATGGGTGTCGATGACAACTTGCTAGTTCAATGCTTCCCTCAAACCCTTGATGGTGCCGCTAGAGATTGGTACATGACTCTTCCACTCTCCACAAGGCTTGATTGGCCACTCGCCAGTCGTGCCTTCCAAGAACAATTTGAGGACAACACTACCTACCGCACTACTAGGAGAGACCTTGAGCAAACCAAGCAACTTCCGAATGAATCATTCGCAGACTTCGTCAAAAGATGGAGGACCAAACCGATCGAAATCGTTGATAGGCCAAGCCTAGACGAACAAATTCATATCCTACTTCAATGTCTCCGCGAAGAGTACCAAGAGAAGCTTGCCGGCAATTACTTCCCTAGTTTCCTCGAACTCCATAAATCGGGCCTTAGAGTTGATGAATTGATCCTTCTTAGAAAGAATTCAGAAAAGGAGAATCGTCCAATAAAGGGGAGCACCGGTCGTACCTATCATGATTTTGGAGGGACTACTCTTAAGGAGAAGTTCGATGATCTAGTAGGCCAAGGAAACTTGAAGCCAATGGAAGACTATCATCCTAAGAAAATGAGAGAAGATTGGGACCACGACAAATTTTGTGATTACCATCAGTTTAGTGGTCATGACACCAACAATTGCTACAATTTGAGGGATGCCATCCAAGACTTGTATGAAGCCGACAAGATCAACTGAAGCATCACCACCTTGGGGCTCCGATTGTCCTCTCCCTTTTTCCTTTGAAAAAAAAGAAGAAAAGAAAAAATATAATAGATTAGGTCGCCTTCCTAGTATGTTCTCGAAGAGTCGTTCTGTCATTCTAGTCCATCTCTATCCTCTCTAGTTTGTGTCAAGTAAACTATCGAGTCTGTTTTGAATTTCATTATCAATAAAAGTTATCTCTTTATCCTAAACACTTTCCTAAGAGTTGTTTTTCTTGATAAGTATCATTTGATCCATGCCAAATAGTGGACCCTGATTCCTTAAATTGTCATGAAAAATAGAAACTTCTAAACATGTTTGAAATGAAAACTATCCTTAGAAGTCTTAAGGCTAAACATTACTCATGTTGAAAGACGATTGTCAACAAACGAAGGAAGGCAAAGGCGCTGCCATCAACATTCATCCCAAGAAGAGTGGGGCTACTCAATTCAAGGCTTTGAGAGTACAAAAAAAAAAAAAAAAAAAAAAAGCTCGCTAGGTCGAAACTCCTCAAATCGTCCTAGGCAAAAAATTAGAGCATCAAAAAAAAAAGGGAAAAACTCTCAAGCCTTCATCGCCCCACAACAAGGATGAAATTTCAACAAAGGCAAGAAGGACTCTCCCGCAAAGAAGAAGAGTCAAGTGATATCAATGAAGAAAAGATGATCCCTCAACATCCTCTTACAATGAAGCCCGAATGGCAACGCAAATGAAGAAGACTTTCAACATCAATCCATAAAGAAAAATGTTTAGCCTTAAGTCGTGCTAATGATTGACTTTCCTTTCAAACTCGTTAGGAAATTTCTAGATGATGCAAGGTCCATTAAAGGTAAAACAATTTTTCTAGACCTTTGAGCCATATAGCGTTCTTTGTTGAGTCTAGGGGCTTCCTCTTAGCCATTCTCATACACACTCTTGAAATCCAAGCGGCAAAACTGGGACTTCCTAACCTTTCCTCCCCCTGTCAATCTCTACTTAAAACTCTCAAGAGTAATCAAATATGCATTAGGGGCTTTCCTCTTCGCTTATCACTATCATCATTAGAGAATACACTCCCTCATAAAAGAGCCAATGCTTGGATAACCTTCCAAAAATAGAGTCCGTCTCTCCTCAACTAAACTTGAGATCTCATCTTTCTTCTTAATGAGATTCTTCCAACTGAGTTCTCTTCGAGTAAACATACTTTTCAAAAAAAATGGCTCGCTAGGTTGAAAACTCGTAAAGAGCGGCCTAGGCAAAAGTTAGAGCACACAAAAAAAAAAGACGCAAAAGAGATGCCCGCTAGATTGAAAACCCGAAAGGGCGGTCTAGGCAAAAACCAGGGTACGTCACAAAAAAAAAATCAGAGGGAAAAAGGAGGGGATCCTTCTTCAATTCACGCAGCCTCACAAGCCTGTTCGCGAAGTCATCTACAACATACAAGAAGTCTTGGGGCTTGGTGTCGAGAGAAGCCTTGGAAAACGCTTGCTTTGGATTAGGCAGCATAAGTTCCACATAGCAAAAGCCATTGGAGTGGTTTAGAACTTGTTCAGTCAATGATCATCACATGAGAAACTTGGGGGCTTGACGATGAAAAAGTCCTACGACAAAGAAAAATCCTTGAAGCATCCTGAACCTTAGTGTTGAACTTGGGTTATCTCAACGGAATCCTATTAGATGATTGTCTCATTCGATCTTTAGATGGACCTCACGAGTTGGTCTTCTAGAACCAAAATCTAAGTCACACAAACAATTTTCAATCTCACATAATAGAACTCATTCTCCCCGCTGATTCTTGGAGTCGAGTGCACATTGATCGTCTTGAACAAACAAATGCTTAAGTGAATATATGTTGTTATGCAAATGCTTTCACTAACCCTCTTGCAGGAATTAAAGTGCGTAAAGCACGTCAAGTGCTTACTTTTAGATCAAACATGTTGAGTGTTTGGATTTCGCTTACCATCTATCAATGCATCCAATTAAGTGCGTCAAGCATATCTTAAAGCATCAAGCAACCATTGCGTCAAGCATCCATTGCGTCAAGCATCCATAGCGTCAAGCAAACATTGAGTCAAGCAACCATCGCGTCAAGCAACCATTGCATCAAGCAACCATCGCGTCAAGCAACCATCGCGTCAAGCAACCATCGCGTCAAGCAACCATCGCGTCAAGCAACTATCGCGTCAAGCAACCTTTGCGTTAAGCAACCATCACGTCAAGTGCCATGCGTCAAGCATATTCCAACAAAAAAGCCCGATTCAACGCCCAGACAGGTGGATCGTCAACAATTAGGCGTGTCAAACATCTAAGATGCATCAAGCATCTAGGGTCAGTATGTCAAATACTTACCTTACCAAAAAGCCCGATTCAACGCCCAGACAGGTGGATCGTCAACAATTAGGTGTGTCAAACATCTAAGATGCGTCAAGCATCTAGGGTCAGTATGTCAAATACTTACCTTACCAAGAGCCCGATTCAACGCCCAGACAGGTGGATTGTCAACAATTAGGATCGTCACCAAGTAGGTGTGTCAAGCATCTACAAGTAGTATGTCGAGTACTACTCAACAAAAAGCTCGGTCCCGAATCGCCAGGATCGTCACCTCAACAAAAGCTCGGTCTTGAATCGCCAGGATCGTCACCAAGTAGGTGTGTCAAGCATCTACAAGTAGTATGTCGAGTACTACTCAACAAAAAGCTCGGTCTTGAATCGCCAGGATCGTCACCTCAACAAAAGCTCGGTCCCGAATCTCCAGGATCGTCACCTCACTTCAGTCTCAAATGAAAACCCAATATAATGCAAAGGACCGGACAGGTAAATCTTTGTTTTCTAACATCTTTCCCCGCAGGTTCGGAGCCCAAACAGGCGAATCTTCAGACAAACAGGTATATTCAGAATTGGGTCATGATTTGATTCCTCAGTATGGATTTGCCTTTTCAAAATATAAAATCTCCTCGATTTTCAAAAAAAAATGATTTTCAAAATACCTAAAGCAGCCTTTTCGTGTTTTGGAGTCGAACTACGTTTTGGTCTGATTCTCCGATAGAGATACATAGGCAGTCGTGCGGCACGACCATCCCAGTGTTCAGAATGATGTCTTTTCTATCGACGACACTTCTTCTTTCATAAGACCTGTCGCCGAGGGGCTCTGTAGACACCCCATTCTGAACTCATAATTACATGATTACACTACTCTTCATCTCTCCTTTATGTTTTGATGAAAGCATATCAGTTTCGTCATGTTTCGTTAAGTTTCTAACTAACCTCGTTAGTTTTGGACCTAATGACTAACGGAACAACTGAAGAGGAAAAAATAGTCATCAGACTAGTTATCTCGCACGAGATATCCTATCTCGCGCGAGATATCCCCTCGACAGGATGTACAGAAATCACTCTCCTTCTCCGTTTCAAACTCTCTTTTTGGATAAAACCTTATCAATTCGGGTATCCAATCAGAATCGAGTTACGAACCTTCCTAGGGGATTTTACCTCTCCACCTTCACCTCTCCAACCTCCTATAAATACTGGATGACTTTCAGTGTTTCGGGGGTCGATAATTCTGATCCTTGATCAAGAAAACACACAACACACACAATTTGTTGGTTTCTTTCCACGAAAGACTCCTTCAAATCACTCACAAACAACTCCTAAAGTTTGTTCATCAACCTTGTTGATTAACAAACATCGAAACCCGAATCAAAGGACCAAGGCGAAGCTCCGTCCGCATCAAGATCCAAATCAAGGATCGAGGCGAAGCTCTGTCCGAATCAAGGTTCGACTCTAAACTTGAGTTGAAACTCTGTCCGAATCTCTTCTCAAAAGGTAATCATCCTTTAAACTTTCGTTTCTCTTCTCAACCTCTCTATTGATTTTAGAGTAGTGTAATCCCATCAAAAGGATTAGCCTAGAGTCCCTTTAGTCAATGAAGGCGATCTCGAAGCATACAATCCGACATTCCTAATCAAGAAATTGATTAGAGTTTATTTGTTCTTCTTTAATTATTTTATTAAAAAGATTGAAAACCTCTCTTTTCTTTAGCAAGACCGATCTCCGGATCGGGTGGAATGGATGCTCCTTGACCTACCCATTCCATAACCTAAGCCCTGAACCCAAATCTCTTTCAAAATGGTTTTCCTATGTTTCCAATCGAATAATATAGGTGGCGACTCGAAAAAATGAAAAGATAAAAATTTTCTCACAACGCTACATAATGGCAGACTATGTAGCTCGACACACTTTGCCAGAATCTGACCCCTATAAATAGAGGGCTCCCCCTCTCATTTTTCTCACACCTCCCTCTTCTCCTCTCTCCCCCAGCCTTCAGGTACCCCTCTAAGACCCTTCGGGGCAATCCCGGTCCCTTTTGGTTCCCTTTGGAGCATTTCGATGCCCCTCGTGGTACTCTGAAACCTTACCGAGCGCTCCTGAGATGCTCCCGAGCTGCCCCGAGGCACTCCCGAGGCATCCCGAAGCCTTGCCAATCCATCCCGAAGCCTTGCCGGTCCATCTCGAGGCATTCCAGCCCATCCCGAGGCATTCCGGTCCATCCCGAGATGTCCTGGTCCTTTTCGAGCACAACCAACGATCCCGACGCACGCCGAAACTCTGCCCGAGCACAACCGACGATCCCAATGCACGACAAACCTCTGCCCGAGTCCAGTCAACAAACCTGACACTCCCGAGGTACGCCGAAGCTCTATCCGCAGACACCGGTGCATCTCGAAGCAATCCCGGTCCATCCTGGAACACTATTCAACACTCAAACACTATTTCCAAGCGGAAGACAGACACGAACCAACATTGGTAAGGCTTCCTTCCTATACTATTTCAATACATTTCAATACATAGTATACAATGTAGACATCATATACATCATGCATTTTTAAAAAGCACATACACACACATAACTTTTGAAGAATAAGGGGTACCGAAAGACTCGTTTTTACGAGGCGACTCGGGTGAGCTCTACTATTCTCTTCCCGAGGAGTAACCTGACCTCCGAACTCAAAAATCTCATCAAACAACAAGAGTTTTTAAACTAAGCCTTTTTTTCAATGTTTTGGTCTAAATCAAAACGGTGTGGCAACTCTACGAACGAAAACGCAGCGAGACACCTCCCGACAAACCGAGAGATGCCAAGGCCCACGCGCGAGCCGTATTCGGGTAATTTCAGCGTGCCCGTTACCTCTCGTACTCCAACACGTCCATATCAAGGGGACTCATCATATGGAGGGGCGGATTCCTCGGAGCCATAGGAGGCATACCTGCGCCATGCTGCCAGAAGACCCTCTCCCCCAGATACATGGAGTCGCAAGTAAAGCCCCGCAGAAGCTTCCGCTGCCATGTCACCCAAGAGGCACCCTCCAGCTCATCCTCGCCATACCGAGTCCAAGGGTACAGCTCAAACCCTTCCGGACTGTCCCTCTCCAGGTATTGCTGGACATCCTTATATGTGACGGTGACCTTTCCCCAGCTCGTCCTCCTATTTCTCAAAGAGCGAGTCCAGCACAGCATGGCGGGATAGCCGAACACGGCCTCATCCTCCAAGTCCCACAGCTGGCACCGGAAGATCTCATAGCACCAAGCCTGCAACAAAAAAGCAGATAGTGCTCAAAACAAGAAAAAGAAAAAGAAAAAGAAGACGGAGAAATGACAAAGTGCTAAACTACAACAGCAATAAACTCATACCTCCAGTGCAAAATCAAAGCATCCCAGGGAACTGACCGCGCCCCGACTGAATCGGTCCATAGCAAAATAGAGCTCGGCCAAGCCCGCCTCGCCCCAAGCAATCTCACAAACCCTCTCCAAGTCCACCAAACTCTCCAGTAGAGGGAAAAGAATGGAAGAGGCATGATTCGAGAACAAAGTCTCGGAGAGGGAATACCACAGAAAAGAGCGTGTCAGCTGCTCCGCTGTCACTACCCCAGTGCCCCGGCTAAAATCCCCGATATTGTCGATAATCTTCGCCTCCACATCATTGTACACCATACCCAAGCCCTTACGGGGATAAGGCGCAAACCCGAGCAGCTCAGCCAGCACCTCGTCGGACATCCTATCCCGCCACTTCACCGACTCCCCCTTGAAGGAAAGCCTGGTGATCGCCGCAAAGTCAGTGGGAGTCACCGTCACCTCTCCCCAGCTAAAATGGAAGGTATGCGTGGTGTCCCACCAGTACTCAGACAAGGCCAAGAAGATGCCCTTGTTCTTTTGCCTCTCTGCTATCCCGGCCAGGTTCTCCACGAACACGTTCAGCCCCATAGCAATCACTAGCCTCCGAGGACTAGGCCTCCCATCTCGGAAAATATCAGGCAAGCTCCGCCACAACTCTACCACGGCCTCAAGAGACCCCCGTGACTTCATCCTCTTCGTCTTCCCAGACGAAGGCACCTCACCCTGCAGGTAAACACAGCAAAGGTACGTCAATGACAGTACTTAAGCAAAAATACGAAAATAATGAATCACAAAAGTCCGTCCCAACACGGTAAAACATAAAAGTCCGTCCCAACACGGCAAAGCACAAAAGTCCGTCCCAACACGGCAAAGCATAAAAGTCCATCCCAACACGGCACAGCATAAAAGTCCGTCCCAACACGGCAAAGCAGAAAAGTCCGTCTCTACACGGCATACAAAGTCCGTCCCAAACACGGCAATCTAACTCAATTTTCTCAAAAGAGGGATTTGTCCCTACACACCAATTTTTCACATAAAATTCCGTCCCAACACGGCAATTTTCCACACAAAAGTCCATCCCAACACGGCAAAGCATAAAAGTCCGTCTCTACACGGCACACATTCTACAACACAATGTCCGTCTCTACAAAGTAATTTTTCAATAAAAGTCCGTCACAAAAACACGGCACCCATGGCACATAAATTTTCCACACAAAGTCCGTCCCTACACGGCAAATTTTTTCCCACAATGTACATACAGAAATAGCATCAAAGTACAAGTCACCAAAGCATGCATTTCAAGGAGAGACACTTTATTTTAACAAATAAGAGCTAAACTCCACATTTTTGAACAAAAATCACATACCCACAATCCTTACATGCTCAATTTCAATAATTCATAATCAATTTCACAAAATGAGCATGGCAACAAAAGCCCCAAATATGCAAAAACTAAAACCTAGTTCTAGCATACATCATTCCAAGCAAGAATCAAAACAAAATTTGATTTCTTACCTCCTTTACAGTCTTCTCCCGCAAGGTATGCACTTCCGAATCCAGATACAACACGTTCGGGTTCCTTGTTGAAGGTGAGAAGGAAGAAAATTCCTTTGGAGATCTAATCTCCTCTCTATGGCCTCTCGGCCCCTTTGACAATGACCTCGTCCAAATGCCATTTCCAGTAAGATTCATGCAGTTTGGTCCCTAAACCAACAAAACAAACACCGGCCATCATCGTAAGTCCGGATCTCGCCCACTAAACGGCGAAACCAACACAAAAGGCACCAAGGCCTTCGAACACAAGTCTCAAGGCCCAAACGCCTTCAAAACGCAAAGCAAGACAAACCCCGTCTGTCAACGTAAGCCCGGATCTCACCCACTAACAGTAAAATTAACACCGACCGTCATCGTAAGCCCGGATCTCACCCGCTAAACGGTAAAATTAACACCGGCCGTCATTGTAAGCCCGGATCTCACCCACTAAACGCTAAAATTAACCCTGGTCGTCATCGTAAGTCCGGATCTCACCCACTAAACGGCAAAACAAACACAAAAGGGCACAAAATGCCTTCAAACGCAAATCCCAAGGGCACAAAACACCTTCAAACACCAACTCCAAGGCACGAACGCCTTCGGACACAAATCTCAAGGCACTAAACGCCTCCGAAACACAAAACACAAAACAAAAACCGGCCATCAAAGTAAGCCCGAACCCCCTTCCCCAGCGGACAAAAGTCAAACGGCCATCAATGTGAGACCATACATATCCCCAGCAAATGAACCTCGGTCGTCATCGTAAGCTCGAACTCCAAGGCACAAACGCCTTCACGCTCACCAACTCACCCCCGGACACCGACACGTCCACATCATTAGAGGACATAACACGTCCTCATAAATGACAAAACCTCAGTCAGAGGACATAACACATCCTCATAACGACACAACCAGAGGACATAACACGTCCTCCCACACCACAAACCTATCTTCTCGTAAGATTACCTATCTTCTCGTAAGATTACCCATCTTTTAGTAAAATTACCCATCTTCTCGTAAGATTACCTATCTTCTCGTAAGATTACCCAACTTCTCGTAAGATTACCTATCTTCTCATAAGATTGCCCATCTTCTAGTAAGATTACACACCACAGGACACCGACACGTCCATGCACGAAGTCTTAGTCAAAGGACACCACCACGTCCTCATACACTAAAATGCACACCTCTTCGTAAACATCACATTTCTGAACTACGATCAGGCTTGATTCCCACTCAGGATGGGTAGAAATCCTGTCAAAAGGGTCCAGCCAGCCGACCCAAGCGGTCACCTTAGGACACCACCACATCCTAACAGCTGACCTAAACGGTCACCTCCGGACACCGACACGTCCACCTCACCCAGGACACCGACACGTCCACATCACCCAGGACACCGACAAGTCCACCTCACCTTAGGACACTGACACGTCCGCTCGCCATTTCAATCCAGGACACCGACACGTCCACCTCACTCAGGACACCGACACGTCCACCTCACCTTAGGACACCGACACGTCCGCTCGCCATTTCGCTCCAGGAGACCGACACGTCCACCTTACCTTAGGACACCGACACGTCCGCTCGCCATTTCACCCCAGGACACCGACACGTCCACCTCACCTTAGGACACCAACACGTCCGCTCGCCATTTCACTCCAGGACACTGACAAGTCCACCTCACCCAGGACACCGACACGTCCACCTCGCCTTAGGACACCAACACATCCGCTCGCCATTTCACTCCAGGACACCGACACGTCCACCTCAACTTAGGACACCGACACGTCCACCTCACCTTAGAACACCGACACATCCGCTCGCCATTTCATTTCAGGACACCGACACACCCACCTCATACACGACCTACGACCAGGCTTGATTCCCACTTGGGATACGTAGGAATCCTGACAAAGGGTCCAGTCAACCGAACTAAACGGTCACACCCTCAGGACACCGACACGTCCACTTCACAACAGGACACCACCACGTCCTCACAAATAGACCAATGCGGTCTCCTTCTCTCTCCCAACAAGCGATCCTGATCAGGACCCTTATCTTATCGACGACCCCACTTTCTTCATAAGTGACGTCGCCGAGGGGATTTTGTAAGTATCCCAATCTGGATCACTCCACATCCGACACACGAGAAACACCGAGAACTCACACAAATGTGACCCTGAACACCTGTAACCTTAAAAAACCCCCAAAACCATCAACCAAACCAATGTAGGGCCTTTCTGGGATAAAATAAGGCAAAAGGACCTTTTGGGAATTTCGAAAAATATTTGGTCTACATAATGGTCCGCACAGACCATTTTGCACCCATACATCATAATTACGAAATCCCGTTAAAGTCCATGAGATTCCCTGAAATCCCAAAAAACCAAAAATTTGGTTTTCCCAGAATGGTCTGGCGAACCATTTTGCATATTTTCTACCCCTATAAATAGAGGGCTCCCCCTCTCATTTTCACCCCTCCCTTCTCTCCTCTCTCCCCCCAGCCTTAAGACTCCCCTCTAAGTCCTCTCGAGGCACTCCCAGTCCCTTTCGATTCCGTACGGGGCCTTTCGAGCCCCCTCGAGGTGCTCTAAAGCCCTGCCGAGGTCTCCCGAGATGCTCTTGAGCTGCCCCAAGGCACTCCCGAGGCATCCCGAAGCCTTGCCGGTCCATCCCGAGGCATTTCAGTCCATCCCGAGGCGTCCCAATCCATCCCGAAGCCCTGCCAGACAATCCCGAGACATCCCGAAGCAAGCTGAAGCTCTGCCCGAGTACAACCAACACACCCGAGGCACGCCGAACCTCTGCCCGAGTACAACCAACATTCCCGAGGCACGCCGAACCTCTGCCCGAGTACAACCAACACTCCCGAGGCACGCCGAACCTCTGCCCAAGTACGACTAACACTCCTGAGGCACGCCAAACCTCTGCCCGAGTACACACCTAGCACTCCCAAGGCACGCAGAAGCTCTGTCCACAGACACCGGTACAGCCCGAAGCAATCTCAGTCCGATCCGAAGCACTATTCACACTCAAACACTATTCTCAAGCGGAAGACAAACACGAATCAATATTGGTAAGGTTTCCTTCCCAAACTATTTCAATTCATTTCAATACATAGCATACAATGTAGACATCATATTCAGCATGCATTTTTAAAAGCACATACATACACACACACACAACTTTTAAAGAAAGAGAGGTATCGAAAGACTCATGTATATGAGGCGACTCGGGTGAGCTCTACTATTCTCTTCCCGAGGCGTAACCTAACCTCCGAACTCAAAATCTCATCACACAACAAGAGTTTTTTAAACAAGCCTTTTTTCAATGTTTTGGACTAAATCAAAATGGTGTGGCGACTCCTCCAAACAAACACAATGACACCTCCTGACTCGAAACCGCGAGATGTCGGGGCCCGCACAATCGGATCCGGGTAATTTCATTGACCCTATAGGAATTATATTTATGTTGGTAGTGAGTCGAAACATCGATCCTCGCAAGACATAAGTGGTCTCCAGCAAGTCATTATGTCTACCCAATTAAATATAACATCAAAGCATGATTCCTTGATAGATCATTGCCACAATCCATTTGTCACACGATGTCATATTTGAACATAAGTCATGGTCCACATCAACTTATATTGTTTAATGCTTTCTCGACTCCGAATATGTTTATAATCCAAGTGCATTTGATCTCTATAAAATCTCTTGATTGTGGCCACACATTTCATCAACACTATTCATCGAGGGGCCCAAGCAGACATCTCTCTTTATTTGGGACAAATCCCATCTTGACTTATCATTTTTCCCTACAAGAATCCAGTCGTGCCAAAATAACCCTTATTGCTATCCTATTAAAGATAATGTTAGACTACATCAAACACAACGTTCATCATGGGGAAGACAATGATAATCTCAGGTACTAAGGATTCTAATGACACGACTATCATGAGATTTAATCATGACATTTATGACCATAGCCCATGTCATAAATCTAATAGATGGGCAAGTCCAGTACCTTGTTCTCTAACAAGTACCTATAAGTGTAATATGCATCCCCATACATATAATCATCTCTATGATTATCCATTACCAACTTATACTAGTTATTCACAATAACTAGAGAAACAGATTATTATAACAAACATTTAAAACATATAATAATCAAGATAAACATTCTCTATTATAAATGGTAAAGACGATTACATAACGGTATTAACTATGAGTCAAAATTGTTATACGCCTAGGGCATAACACCAACAATGTGTGCCTCTTCACTAAAGAGCCAAAGGCCCCACAATTTATACTACTCCCATTTTCTAGTGCTTTAATACATATCTGATGTAGGATATGTGTGCCTCTTCACTAAAGAGCCAAAGACTCCAAAATTTATACTGCTCCCATTGTCTAGTGCTTTAATACATAACCGATGTGGGATATGTGTGTCATTTCACTAAAGAGCCAAAGACCCCACAATTTATATTACTCTCATTTCCTAGTGCTTTAATACATAACCGCTGTGAGATATGTGTGCATCTTCACTAAAGAAATTGGGTATTTAATTACTTTGTTTAAAAAGTGTGAAGTAATGGTTCTATGCTTTTTGGCACATGAAAATGTTGTATTGTTATAATCACTGTGAGATATGTGTGCATCTTCACTAAAGAAATTGGGTATTTAATTACTTTGTTTAAAAAGTGTGAAGTAATGGTTCTATGCTTTTTGGCACATGAAAATGTTGCATTGTTGTTGACTTATGTTCTTTTTATTGGTAACATTGAAACTGAAAGTTCATTTTATATGGAATATATTTATAAATTTGTCTAATTTCTCGGCCCCGCCTAGGCCCCTCTTAGGCCTCTAGGCGCTAGGCCCGACTCCACCGCCTAGCATCCGCCTATCGCTTTTTAGAATCTTAACTTGAATAGATGTTATCCTCCCAAAATAAATGACCATTTTTTTTTTCAAATTTACTTCTTTATGAAGAATAAATTTTAGATTTTATGATCATTCATTTTGAAACATATATAATATAATACTTGGTATTAGTATGGTCAAGTCTCTGGTATAATATTAAAACCCGATGCAATGGATTGGTATAATCGGGTATGTTACAGTCCATTCTAAGAGAATTGTTATATAAACCCGTAAAATTGTTGAGTAAACCCGTAAAGCTAAACACACCCCAAATAAATTAAATAACCCCCCACCTTTTCCCTTTATACCCCTTGTCTTTATCCCCACCCACACCCACACCCACCCACCCAATTAACTCTTCATTTACTCTCTCTTTCTCTCACTCACTCACTCATCCTCACTCACAATCAAGCCTTAGAGAGAGAAAGAGAGAAACGGTTTGAAATTTTAGAGAGAGAAAGAGAGACCGCTGAGAGAGAGAAGAAAGAGAGACCGCTGAGAGAGAGAGAGAAGAAAGAAGAAGCAAAACTGAAGTAGAAGAAGAAGAAGAACAACCGCCATTTTCAACACCATTCAAGATGTCAAACCTAGGAAAATCCGGTAATTATTCTTTCCTTCGTTCTAAAATTACTTTATTTTTGCTTCAATTTGAGAGATTTTGATTTTGAACAAATTCGAAAATCTGGGTTTTAGTGGTTCGGCCACTACTGACCGATTTTTTAGATCTATTCGGCCAGACCCAACCGAAAATGCTCAAAAATTCGGCCACACCCGGCCGAACCTGCTCAAAAATTCGGCCATGACCAACAGAACCTTTCTCAAAATTTCGGCCACACCTGGCCGAACCTTGCTCAAAATTTCGGTCACCCATGGCCGAACCTTGCTCAATGAGATGTTAGTGTTTGATTTTGATATGATATGATATGATATAAAATTGCTATGAGTTTGATTTTTTGATGTTTTCTTGCAGTTAAGCAAATGTTTACAAGAAGTAAACGTCCAACTGTTTCCGAAGGGACTTCAAAAGTAGCCGCACGTATTCAAGGGCAATCTTCACAGAACCTTGATGCTGATCCAGTTGAGGATGCAAATGTTGATCCTCATCAGTCGGTCTACAATGAGCCTCGTCAGTCGATCTACAATGAGGAATATCATTATATGGAAACCTCACCTCAGATAGACCTTATTCCGGCTCAAAATTATAGTGACCCGGAAGATGAACGGGAATATGAGCCAAAATTTGAGCCGAAAGATGAGGATGATGAGGATGACTCCGAGGGAGGTGGGGATGAAACGTCTTATCCCGGTGGCCCGAGGTACAAAACATTACTCATTTCCTATGAAACACATATTGCTAAATCTATTTGGGAGGGTAAAGATGATAGAATCCTAAAATGTATTAATCATATAGGAAAATTGAAAAAATGGCAATTGGATTTGAATAAAATGTCAGAGCTGATTCAAAATACTCTCCTTATGTCCGGTCTCTTGTGCTTAGTTAATGGAGCATATGACAACGTAGATAAAACGTTGGTTAACGCTTTTGTTGAGCGATGGCATCCGGAAACTAATAGTTTCCATATGCCATTTGGGGAGATGACCATCACTTTAGAGGATGTGTCTTGTCTTATACTGCTTCCGGTAGTAGGTGTACCCTTATTTGAGAGTCCCACTTATTCTAGTCAGCCACCTCTTAATAAAGTCTGTGAGGTTTTGGGAGTGATAAAAAAAAAGTTGCTAAAGAGGGAATTCCTGCCAAAGGGGCATTGGTCAATTTAGAATGGCTGAGATCGAAGTTCTCCCCTCATTTTTACTCCTCAGACCCCCAAAAAAGGCACATGCGTACGCTTTAAGGCATATCTCTTATATTTATTGGGGTGCACAATTTTCTCTGATAAGACTGGGACATGCGTCAACGTGAGCTATCTAGATTTTTTGAGAGATGATGGGGCAATTGGGAATTATGCTTAGGGAACCAGAGCGTTAGCTTTTCTGTACCGGCAACTAGGAAAAGGATCTAGGTTTAACTGCCATCAGATTTTCGGGCACTTAACCTTGTTGGAGGCATGGGTTTATGAGTGGTTTCCTGCGTTTAGGAACGATTTCAACAACTCCTATCTACCCAATTTGCCATTCACATTGAAGTGGCTACCACCTCGGGCTCAACCAGCGACAGTTGCCTCCGTGCAAGTAAAGAGGCAACATATTGACATTATTCAGGACACGGAAGTAAGTATTATTTTTGCAGTAATAATTTTCACATGTATTTTTGCTTTCTTAAATAAAACTATATATTAATATTTTTTATGTTTTTATTGTAGGTGATTTGGATGCCGTATGAAGGTATCCGCGCTCAATATCCTTTTCCTAGAGTCGCGCTATATCAAGGTGCCATAGTTACTGATAATGTTGTGGAACCACATCTTCCTGATCGGGTCTTGCGACAGTTTGGGTGCATGCAAACAATACCAAACCCTCCACTTGGACTTGGGATGGCAAGAGGAGATAAGAAGTCTTTAGTAGGGTGGATCATGTTTGCCCAGTCATTCTATGACTGGAAGTCGAATTGCGTCGATAAACGCAAGTTCCGGGAATGTAGAGTGCCTCAAGAGGCTGCAGATGATTATCTGCAATGGTACTCTACATATTCACACCCTATTGTGCATTCCATTACTGAGCGGGCTCACGCTGTCAGGAGGATAACTGAAGTTGTTGCCCCTAATCCGTGGGATATGATTATGAATGTCCGAAACGTCATGATTCCTATTGCTGAGAGATGGACAGATGGAGATCACTCAGTTAGTGAACAAGAGGCTATGGAGGTCATCTTTAGAGCACTGGCAGCAACTCAAATCCCAGCACGGACATCAACTTCTCAGGGTGGTAGAAGACGACAATAGATTTGTAGTTTTGGTTTTGTATGAACAATTATTTTTGGTTTTGTATTTGATGTTTGAAAATGAGGTAATATTGACTCTCCACCCTAACATAGGTTACGTAATTTATGTTGAACCACAGTCCTGCTTTTCTCAAATGAGGCAATGATTGCAATATGGGAGCATTCGATGAGTTTATGAATTTGTTTCCAACATGTCTCAAATGCTCCCTGTCTCGATCCAAGTTGTTTCTTCAATAAGGCATGTTGACTCTCCACCCTAACATAGGTTACGTAATTTATTAGCATATAATTAACAAAACATAGGAAACATCAAAACATATGACAGAAACATAAAGTTCGCCTGATATACCTGTTTGTAGTCAAGTTATCAAAGTGCATAACATGGTTTGTCCAACACGAGACAAATCTTTCTTTGTAAGGCATAATCCACTGGTTCAGGACATAATTAACCGCATCGGGATATTGATTCAAATCTTCTGATAATCACCGTAAATAGTCATCAAATGATGCCTCTATATCAGCTTTGACCATTACATTCCAATGAAGAATTAACGCCTCCCAAATCTCTTGCATATCAAACATTTTCTTGTATTTTGCTAGAATATTCCTGTTGATATGCCATCGACAGAGCAAATGAGTTGTCGTTGGGAACGTCTCACGAATTGCATTCATCAAGGCAAGCTCCCTATCGGTCACGATAACATTAGGAAGACATGATTGATCCATCAAAGATTTCAGCACTTTTTCATGCCCACGTGTAGTTTCCTTCTTTCTCAGCCTCTAGGTATACAGCAGCAATTAAGAAGGTCATTTTGGTTGAAGTCACGCCCACAATCTCAAGTAAAGGTAAGTTGTACCTATTTTTCTTGTAAGTGAAATCCATGAACAAGACATATAGAAATGCCTTCATCAATTCAATGCTTTTCGGATGAGCAAAGAATATCTCCTTAATGACATTTGTATTCTCGCATTGCCGATATTCGAAGTGATAAGCATGATCGGTCAATTTAAACATGAGCTGTTGGATTTGAGAACGACCCGCATGCTCAGTTGCCCTGCTCTTCACTCGCGCATTATAAATAGTTTGTATTATGGACTTGTTTTCCGGAAATTTATCTTTTAATCCATGTAAAATATCCTTCGGCCGGCTATTTGCATTTGACAATTCTATCACGTACTCCTCCTCTGATTTCTTTAATCTACCGGCATAAGAGTGACCCAACATGGATTGGCAAATCGGATGATTGTGAAAGCCACAAACCACTTTTAATTGCCATTCACCATCAACCGTGACTTGTCTGGCGTTCAACTGAAACTTACAACCGCAATTCTTTGTTCCGCTCTCTCTATTTTTCTTTTTTTCCCCCAATATTTCAAGGTTGACAGATTCTTGAGAAGACAGAGAGATTGGTTTTTCCTTTTATGTCCCCCAGCGATCACAAACAAGCGTCATTCGAGGAGCGGAATTACGGCTCCCGTTATTCGACCGACCGACTACGATGAGAAACACATGCCCTTCCCCCTTTTTACGCGCCCATTCAAACATTATTTTTCGATCTCGAAAAAACAAGGGCATTGTGAAATCTGGGGTGTAGTCTCGCAAAACGCTTTCAAAATCAACCGAGACATAGTTGTTGTCACCCAGTGAATACTGCAATAATTCAATAAAACAATAAGGGAGGTGTAAGAAGAAAAACAAAGGTTCGGCCAGTGGTGGCCGAATATTTTTCGATGGTTCGGCTGGGTGTGGCCTTAATATTTTAAAAATTCGGTCGTTACTGACCGAAAAACAGCCCAGATTCGGCAAACCAGAGCCGAAAAATTTTAAATTTTCGGCCGGGTGTGGCCGAACCTGAACTGATTTTCGGTCACTACTGGCCGAATTTGAGCTACGAAACAGAAAAGACATTTTTAACAAATTTAAATGGTTAGAAAACTTATATTAACATTCGATGGTAGAGCATCCATGATGAGCCTGCTGAATCTCTTGTCTTGGAACAAATATGTATGGATTTTTTTTTTGGAGACAAATGATGGTGAGAGGAAGAGAAAGGAAAGGGAGGTAATTTCTTTGAATGTAAAAAAATAAAGAAGGAAGTGATTAAGTAAAAATGTGAAAATTGATGAGGGAGGGAGGGGGAAGGTGGTGAAAATTGATGAGGGAGGGAGGGGGTATACGGGTTTACTCAACAATTTTACGAGTTTATATAACATTAGTGATTGAGTTAATAGATTTAGGGATAATGTTGTCATTTCACTCGATGGCATTTATGAAGATTTTAACTTACGGGTTTACTCAACAATTTTACGGGTTTATATAACAATTCTCCCATTCTAATTGTCTAATAATTTTTTGATTGGTCTCAAATTCATAATTTAGATTTTATGCAATTGTTCATAATCATCGTTTTTGTAACGACCTCGAATTTCCACAACAATAATAATACTTAATTGATAATAAAATAACCTCCAACGGCTACTAAAACCATAATTCAAACACTAACCACAATTTGAAATAACTTAAATACGGATAACGGTAACAATTTCAACGGCTAGTACAATCCACTAGCTTAACAAAATCTTTCAAGTCTTACAACCTCTCAAATAACTGAAATAACTGACTAAAGAGTCTAAACTGAAATAAACTAAAACGATCCTTGAACTCCTTATGAAGTTCTCCCGAACCGTTTCACATTCTTCCTATATGAAATCTGGAAGAAAAGAAGATGAAAGGGTGAGCGAACAATGCCCAGTAAGTTCATATACAACCCCTCTGGTTACTAAGGAGGAGTTGAACTGAATGAATATCAATCGATACAAATTTCAAGTAACAATCGAAGACATAACAGAACAAAAATTCGAAATAGTTGTTTACCAAATCTCAAACCAAATGTCTTTCAAAATCTTAACGGTTTCACAAACTGAATTGACAAATATTTTGGAATTTCAAATGATGACGTAATCGATTCAAATTGACTCGAATGATTTACTTAATTAAAACTGTCCCATACCAGCTTTAACTAACTAAACCACTCACAGATTATAAGGAAATTCAAAGGAGTGATAAGCTGAATAAAGTTGACTCGAATGATCTAGTTATCTACAACTGTCCCATACCAGCCGTAGGTAATCAAATCACTCACAGATATCATGATCACATAAGTGTTCCACTGACCTTATCAAACCAAAATCCCACAAAGGGAACAAAAGACCACAAAGAGCACTAATACCCACAAAGGGTTCGAAATCCCACAAAGGGCACAAAGGTTGACTCCGCAGAGTCCTAAACAGTGTATCCGGAACACTCCACCACTACTACTTTGAAGCGGTGAACTAAGTTTGTCCAAAGGCCAAAATATCAAATATACCCCACCGAAGCAGGTTGTCTAACTTAGTGATCATTAATGGAACAAAATCATATCATATCAAAACTCATTTTTATACAGAATACGAACTTTCACAATAACAATAAAATTCTGTATTTATGAAATCATAAGAACGATTTAGCAAACGAATAACAAAAGATTAGCAAATAACGGTAAACGAGGGAGTCAAAACAAATACTGACGCGAGGTCAGCTTTTACGTATCAAAGGAACGTACATCGCCAAGAAATATGCGGAAGCCTAAATAATGAAACGGAACAGAAATCAATTAACTTAAAGATGTATAATCTCTTACCTTAGCGTTGCTTAGTACTTCCCACAATGCTTCACGCGCATGAATCTACAATCACGCAAAGTGAAATCTCAACCTTAGGTACAATTAACTTCTATCTACTTAGTACCTTTAATCATTTTAATCCACTTGGTTAACCTATGAGTTATTCTAGTTAACTCCTTTTTATGGTTAACTAATATCCTAATAATGTCATCAAAAGATTCCTAGGGTTTCTAGAATCAATTCCCTTTTTAAATAATTTCCTAAAGGTCTTTTGATTTTTCATTACTCTCAAAAAGGTCCCTTTAAGTTTTCTTATTCCTAGAAAAGTCCCTTTAGTTTTCATAATTGCAAAAAGATCCTTTAATTTTCTAAAATTACAAAGAAGTCCTTTGACTTTCAGAGATTTGTAAAACAATCCTCCAACTTTCAGATTTTTACAAAAGCAGTCCCACAACTTTTCAAAATTTACAGAATAGTCCCCTGACTTTCAAAAATTACAGAATAGTCCCTTGACTTTCAAAAATTACAGAATAGTCCCTTGACTTTCAAAAATTACAGAACAACCCCTAATTCCCAGATTTACAGTTTGGTCGCTAGGGTTTTGGAAAACTGATTTTCAGCTTTTAATCTTGGTTAGATTTCTAACCAAAAACACTTTTATTCAAAATCAAAACCTTTTTGATACCAAATATTTTACTGATGTGAATACGCAGCGGAAGTAACCAAGGAACGATCGAAATCGAATCCTTCTGCAAGGAACCCGAAGAATTCCCAAAAGATAACTAAGAACTCCGAAGAAGAACTTAGAAAATTAAGAGAAAATCTCTTGAATAAAATTAATAATAATGATAGTTATCTCCAAAAATAAAGATGAAAAGTACTTATACTTTCTCCCTAACCAGCCAGTAATTAAGTTTCCTAATAATTAAAAATACCATAAATAAAAGAGTTTACTTAAAATAAAATTCAAAACACGTCTTCCGTCTTCCAGTCATCGCAGCAGCGCGGCCGCCCTCCACTTCAGCGCGTTCGCGCTTACGTCCCGAGAATCAAACCCCCTCGTCACCGCCTCCAGCGCGGCCGCCCTCCAAAGCTGCGCGACCGCGCACACCTCCAGACGATTCTGCTACTTGGTTCGACACACCAGCGCGGGCGCTCTCATGCATAGCGCGGCCTCCCTCTTGTGCAGACAGTTCACGACCAACGCCAAACTGGTACGCATCATTCACCCCAACTTCAAAAGGATTCGACCCCGAATCCTTATCCATGTAAAGGGGGTCATCAGGATGGAACTCCATCAGATCGAAAACATTAAACGTGGAAGAGATATTCCACTCCTCCGGTAAATCGACAACGTAGGCATTGTCATTAATTTTCTTCAAAATCCGACATGGCCCGATATTCTTGGGATGAAGCTTGTGATACGTCGTCCCTTGTGGAATTCGTTCCTTACGCAAATGAACCATCACCAAGTCACCAACACTGAAGACCTTCATACGACGTCGCCTATCCGCTAGCTCTTTATATTTGGCATTGGACGCCTCAATGTTCCTACGAACCTCTGACTGCACCGCATCAACCATCTCCGCCAGATTTTCAGCTGCAATACTGTACCCCGATACTTTCGGAAGAGGAATCAAGTCAAGAGTATACTTTGGAGGTCGTTGATACACTATCTCAAAAGGAGTCTTCTTCGTCGTCCGGTTCGTCATATTATTAAAAGCAAATTCAGCTGTAGACAAAGCCAAATCCCATTTCTTCGGATACTCCCCACACAAACAACGCACCATAGAACCCATAGTCCGGTTGACCACCTCCGTCTGGCCATCAGTCTGAGGGTGAAACGAACTACTGAACTGCAAGTCTGTCTGAAAGATCCGCCACAAGGTACGCCAGAAATGACTAAGGAACTTCGTATCTCTGTCAGACGTAATAGTCTTCGGGATCCCATGAAGACGAACAACCTCCTTGAAAAACAGTCCCGCGATGTGAGAAGCATTATGAGTCTTACGACAAGGTATAAAGTGAGCCATCTTAGAAAAACGGTCCACCACCACGAAAACGGAATCATGAGCACGCTACGTCCTCGGAAGACCAAGCACGAAATCCATAGAAATATCCTCCCAAGGACCATCCGGAATTGGCAAAGGGGTGTATAAACCTGTATTCTGTGACTGTCCCTTGTTGATCTGACACACCATGCACTTCTGAACAACTCTATGTGCATCCCGCCGAAGATGTGGCCAAAAATACTTCTTCGCGACAAGCTCAACAGTCTTTTCTCTCCCATAGTGTCCCTTCTTGTGAATTTCTGAAATAAGGCTCTCACGAACTGAGCCATGGGGAATACATAATTTATCCATGTAAAACAAGAAACCATCCTGCAATAAAAATAACCCGATCGGGTTTCCATCATGACACTTGGCCCAGTCATCCGCGAAGTCCGGATCAGTCGCATATAACTCCTTTAAGCAATCGAACCCCACAACTACATTTGCCATAGTCACCAATAAATTAGCCCGACGACTCAAGGCATCTGCAACTTTATTGAGCTGTCCACTCTTGTGCTTGATAACAAACGTAAACTGCTGCAAATAAGCAACCCAACGAGCATGCATACAAATAACAGGAGTCTTACTATTCAAGTACTTTAAAGCCTCGTGATCTGTATGAAGAATGAATTCCCGATGCAACAAGTACTGTTCCCAATGCTTGACCGCTTGGACCACCGCATAGAATTCGAGTTCATAAACTGTCCACTTACGTTTGGCCTCCTCCAGTTTCTGGCTCATGAAAGCGACCGGCTTCTTCCCTTGGCACAAAACAGCCCCAATACCAATCACTGAAGCATCCGTCTCTAACTCAAATGGCTTAGAGAAATCCGGCAGGACTAACAATGGAGCACTAGATAGTTTTTCTTTAATCAGGGCAAAGCTAGTTGTAGCCTCATCACTCCAAAGGAACTTCCCTTTCTTCAAACATTCAGTTATCGGAGCCATAATAGTGCTAAAATTCCATATAAACCGACGATAAAAAGTAGCAAGGGCATGGAAACTACGAACCTCACTAACAGTTGTCGGCGTAGGCCAATCACGAATAGCACGAACCTTCTCCTCATCCACCCGAATGCCATCTGCAGAAACAACATAACCCAAGAACAATAGATGATCAAGCATAAAACTAAACTTCTTGAGATTCACATATAATTCATTATCCCTCAAAGCCTGCAGAACCGCTCGAAGATGTTCAAGATGTTCCTCCTCCGATCTACTATAAATCAAAATATCGTCAAAGTACACCACCAAGAATTTACCATTAAAGGGCTTCAACACTTGATGCATTAATCTCATGAAAGTGCTAGGGGCATTTGATAACCCAAACGGCATGACCAACCACTCGTACAATCCCTCCTTGGTTTTAAACGCGGTCTTCCACTCATCCCCTGGTCGCACGCGGACTTGATGGTAACCACTCTTCAAGTCAATCTTAGAAAACACCCTGGCACCCCTAAGCATGTCCAACATATCATCCAAACGAGGAATGGGAAAACGGTACTTGACAGTGATTTTGTTGATGGCGCGACTGTCGACACACATACGCCAAGTGCCATCTTTCTTAGGGACAAGGAGAGCTGGAACTGCGCACGGGCTCATGCTTTCCTGTATATACCCCTTGTTCAATAATTCTTCTACATGTCCCCTCAAAATTTCATGCTCAGCGGGGCTCATCCTGTAATGAGCAAGGTTAGGAAGAGAGGCATCGGGCACCAAGTCAATGTGATGTTGTATATCACGCAAGGGAGGTAACCCAGCAGGAAGTTCGTTTGGCATAACATCTTTATACTCATCTAGCAATGACTGCAGAGACGTAGGGACCAAACTAACTTGTCCCAAAACCCCTTTCTGCACTACTGCCAACACAAAAGGCGCAGCCATAATATCCTCAGCAAATTCATGTGCAGTGCATAAGGCGACAAGAGGTTTCACTTTCTTATTACCACTAGGATCAGCTTTCAATGCAGGTAAATGAAAACAAACCCCATCTTTCTTAAAACGAATAAAATTTTCCCTCCCATTATGCACAACCCCAAGATCATATTGCCACGGCCTACCCAACAATACATGGCATGCAGTCATATCGATTATGTCACATAAAACCTCATCTTTATAACTACCCATAGAAAAAGGGAGAAGACATTGTTCATGTACCTTTATAGAGCCAACACTGTTGATCCACCCCACAGTGTAGGGAGTAGGATGCTTGCGGACCTCAAGCTTCAACTTATCCACCAAGCCACGAGCCACTAGGTTCTCGCTGCTACCGCTATCCACAATAATCGTAGCTGTGAAGTCCCTGATCTTCCCTTTGGCACGAAAAAGATTATGTCGCTCCGGATCAGTATCCACTGCAGGAGTAGTCAGCATAAGCTTCCGGACCACAAAGGACTCATGCTCGTCACAAATCTCCTCATCATCAGCCTCCCCATTCGGATCAATATAAACAGTCTCACAATTATCATCATCCTCCGCATCATCACAAGCATCACGATCCACCATATTCACTCCTCTCCGTGGTTGCGAACAACGATTAGACAGATGTCCAGTCTGATTACACCGAAAACATTTATCCCCATAATTTCGAGCATAAGGATTATTATTTTGGGGGTTGGTATTTCTACGAGTCGGTGGATCAGGAGTAGGGGCGGGAGTAGTAGGCTTCTTGCCATCATCCGTCTTCGACCACTGCGGCTGCGAAATCTCCTTCTTGCCCTCGACATTAGAACACGATCCTTGGTTCCTGCCGCCCGAAGAAGAAGCAGCACCAAACTGCTTAAATGTAGTCGGAGGCCGATATGTAGTCGATAATTGTTTCTCCGCCTTTTTCGCCCTTGTAATAGCTTCGTTCAGAGAATAGGTAGTAAACAATTCCACTGCATTCTTAATATTCAGCCGAAGGCCCGAAACAAACCGAGCAACCATTTGCGACTCTGTTTCAAACAGATCAGTGCGCGCTGATTGTGCATAAAAATCATGGGCATACTCCTCGACTGAACGACCACCCTGTTTACAAGCCAAGAATTTCTTATAAAGATTCTGATCATGATCACGTGGGAGAAAACGATCCCGTAATTCCCTCTTCATCTGATCCCAATAACGAATTTCAGGTTGTCCCTCGCGTGCCCTCTGCCTTGATAATTGGTCCCACCAAGCAGAGGCACCATCACGCAGTTTATAAGCAACATAGGGGACTTTTCTATCCTCCTCAACACGCATCAATTTAAAGAATTTTTCAACTTCAGAAAGCCAATCTAAAAACTTTTCAATGGACAACTCACCAGTAAAGACCGGAATGTCCGCCCTAATCTTGGGTCGATGATCCACAGGAGGCGCTGCCCTGGCCTCTTCATCCTCTATATCTGATACATCCCCGCCCATCGGATTGCCATGGTGGAGATTTTCCCCTCGACGACCAGCCCGATTTCGTGGGTTGGCATCACCTTGCCCAACCTGCAAACCCGTTAAAAGTTGCACCAGTTCTCTGTGTTGACGCTCCTGCCGCTCGATATCTGCCTGACGATCTGCCTGGCGAAGCCGCTCTTGTCGTTCAATATCAGCCTGGCGATTTCGTTCCATGGTTTGAAGAATTGTGGTAAGGGTGATGTCTCTGTCGTTATCCCCATTATTGGCCATCCTCTCGTCGGAGAACCCTAAGATCGTCCGATTTCTGATACCAACTGATGTGAATACGCAGCGGAAGTAACCAAGGAACGATCGAAATCGAATCCTTCTGCAAGGAACCCGAAGAATTCCCAAAAGATAACTAAGAACTCCGAAGAAGAACTTAGAAAATTAAGAGAAAATCTCTTGAATAAAATTAATAATAATGATAGTTATCTCCAAAAATAAAGATGAAAAGTACTTATACTTTCTCCCTAACCAGCCAGTAATTAAGTTTCCTAATAATTAAAAATACCATAAATAAAAGAGTTTACTTAAAATAAAATTCAAAACACGTCTTCCGTCTTCCAGTCATCGCAGCAGCGCGGCCGCCCTCCACTTCAGCGCGTTCGCGCTTACGTCCCGAGAATCAAACCCCCTCGTCACCGCCTCCAGCGCGGCCGCCCTCCAAAGCTGCGTGACCGCGCACACCTCCAGACGATTCTGCTACTTGGTTCGACACACCAGCGCGGGCGCTCTCATGCATAGCGCGGCCGCCCTCCTGTGCAGACAGTTCACGACCAACGCCAAACTGGTACGCATCATTTACCCAAATCAATTTGTAAAACAATTTTACACCAAAAATTATTTACACAGAACACACACACACGGCACACACATACAAAACACACAAAATATTTATTTTGCTTTAAATCTTTCTTGGTATGAACAACCCTAGATTAACATCCATTAATTCATACACAATCCTATTTCAATAATCTTTTATAGGATTTATATTTTCCATCACATAATATATTCATAATAAAAATCTCAATCTAATCTCAAGAGTTTCTAGGATTTTCTAGGCTTTAAATTTAAGAACAATAATTATTAGACGAAACGAAACCTTACTTTTGGTTTGATATTTTCTCCTTCCAAGATGGCTGCCACCTTTTTCTTCTCCTTCAATACTCACACGGCTGATCTCCAGTGCCGCCTCCTCCCTCTCTATTATTTCTTTATTTAATTGATTTACGTGAAAAACACTAAGGCTGCTAGGGTTGTTAAAAGATGTATATATATATTGGTTTTACTAAGCCTAAGCCCAATACCAAAACCCAACTCATCTAATCCCAATTTTAATGAACTAAACTCACTCAACTTAGTCCATTTAGAAAAAAATAACCCAATTAATCAAATAACCCAATAACCAATTTAGAGAAAAAAAATTATTACCAAATAAATGCAATAAATATTCGGGTTATTACAGTTTTGATCGTGGCTTTGGTGTTCATTATTTTACAATTTATAAAAATTAATTTTAGAATTTAATAATTTAATTGATGTTATGATCGATGAGTATATATTGTGCATTTAAAAGTAGTTGTAAAGATTTATTACTTCTTCCGACCCAAACCAAAGGTCTTGGGGTTAGATTTCACGTTTTTTAAGAAATTTTTTAAAAAATAAATAAAAAATTATAAGTGGGTAGAAGATTAGAGGGGAGAAAATATAAAAGTTAAATGTGAGATAGGAAATAGTAGTTAATGATTGATTATTTTGTAAGTGGATAGAAGATTAGAGGAGAGAAAATGTAAAAGTTAAATGTGGGATAGAGAATAATAGTTAATGATTGATTTTTTTTTTTAAATATGTTAACATTATAAGGGTGTAATAAATATTTTTTTTGTAAATATATTTAAATTATAAATATATAAATGTCTGAAATACTGTTTTGACTTGTCATTTATGAAAGAACTCTTGAAATGAGACGAATTAAAAGGAAAAATAAAACCCTTTTGTTGAAGTGAGACGGATGGAATATAATCAAAAGGAGTACTCCATGGTTTCTAATAACTAAAAGAGAAGACGTTTTTTGAGTTCAGATTCCTTTGTGTCAGATGATATGTTGAATATCTTCACACTCCCGTTGTTACATACTTCCTCCACTCCATTAATAACTTTACTTTTTGTCAAAATGGGTATTTCGTTAAAAGCTTCATTTTTTTTAAAATGGCAAAAAAAATTTACTATTCCACTTCCACCTAGGGCCTGTTTGATAACCAAACTAAGATCTTAATTTGAAACACTTTAAGAGATTAAAAAATTAAGCTTGTTTGGTAAGGTAAATTTGAATCACTTAAGTAATTAAGATTGTCTTAAAAAAGGCTATTAATTTTAAGTGGGCAAGGAGTAGCTTAACAAGGTAAGAGGTAGAAATAATGAGAAAAAAAAGGAATGAGTTCAAATCTACACACAACATATTTTATTTATTTATTTATTGTTACTTCCTTTTGTTGAAATATTTTTTCTTTTCATACAAATTATATTTGACCAAGTATGAAAATATAATTTTTTTAATATTAACATTTAATAATATTTTTATTAAAGTATCATTATATAATTTTTTTTATTATTTGTCAATATTTGTGATCATATTTACCAAACTAATCAAGATAAATATTATTATGGGATAAAGAAAGTACAAATAAAAATATTTAAATATTATAAGATTAAAATTTACTTATAATAATAATAATAATGTATATGTCAATAATGAATTTATTTTATTATAAAATCATAAATATTATTCATATAATATTTTAAATGTTGAGTTGAAATTCTGAAAATTCAGATGTAAGTAGTTTGTCATTATCAAACAAACATAAGTCTTCAAAATTCAGCAACTTAATGATTTCAGCTCTTAATTTTCAACTCTACATTTTCAAAGCTTAATTTTCAGTTTTACCAAACAGGCCCCTACTAATTCTCTCTTCTACTTTACTTTTACACTTTCAACACTTTTTAAATTTACTATTCCCTCCACTCATTCTCTCTCATATTTTACTTTTAGACTACCCACAGTGGTTTCATCCCACTCCCTCATTTCATCTAACACTTTTTACACTTTTTCTCATCCACCTAATATTTCATCTACCCATTTCATTTACCCCACTCCAATGGCTAACTTAAATTAAATTTCAACTCCCTCCAACTCATCATTCTATACCCCACTACTTTTATTATATTTCATTTATATTCTTTATTTTTATGATTAGTAAAATAATAATAATAATTATTATTATTTATAATTAAAAAAATATTTCACACTTAATTAAAAAAATATTGCATCAATTTATAGGTAAAAAAAATATAATGATTTTTTTTAAAATAAATGCTAAAATGAAGAAGGATAATTGAGAAATGAGTGTTTTTTTTTTTGTGTCCAAATCAAATGAAACTTATATCAATTTGTAGGGAAAAAAATGATGAATTTTGGTGAAAAAAAAAAATTAAAAAAAAGAAAAATTTACTAGGTAATAATTCAGCCCAAATTGAAAACTAAGTGTTTTTTTTTTTGTGTCCAAATCAAATGAAACTTATATCAATTTGTAGGGAAAAAAATGATGAATTTTGGTGAAAAAAAAAATTAAAAAAAAATAATTTACTAGGTAATAATTCAGTCCAAATTGAAAACTAAGTGTTTTTTTTTTGTGTCCAAATCAAATGAAACTTATATCAATTTGTAGGGGAAAAAAATGATGATTTTTGGTGAAAAAAAAAATTTAAAAAAAAGAATAATTTACTAGGTAATAATTCAGCCCATATTGAAAATTAAGTGTTTTTTTTTGTGTCCAAATCAAATGAAACTTATATCAATTTGTAGGGGAAAAAAATGATGAATTTTGGTGAAAAAAAAATTAAAAAAAAATAATTTACTAGGTAATAATTCAGTCCAAATTGAAAACTAAGTGTTTTTTTTTTTTTTTGTGTCCAAATCAAATGAAACTTATATCAATTTGTAGGGGAAAAAAATGATGATTTTTGGTGAAAAAAAAATTAAAAAAAAAGAATAATTTACTAGGTAATAATTCAGCCCATATTAAAAACTAAGTGTTTTTTTTTTTTGTCCAAATCAAATGAAACTTATATCAATTTGTAGGGAAAAAAAATGATGAATTTTGGTGAAAAAAAAAAATTAAAAAAAAGAATAATTTACTAGGTAATAATTCAGCCCAAATTGAAAACTAAGTGTTTTTTTTTTGTGTCCAAATCAAATGAAACTTATATCAATTTGTAGGGAAAAAAAATGGTGAATTTTGGTGAAAAAAAAAATTAAAAAAAAAAAATTAATTTACTAGGTAATAATTCAGCCCAAATTGAAAACTAAGTGTTTTTTTTTGTGTCCAAATCAAATGAAACTTATATCAATTTGTAGGGAAAAAAATGATGAATTTTGATGAAAAAATAAATTAAAAAAAAATTAATTTACTAGGTAATAATTCAATCCAAATTGAAAACTAAGTATTTTTTTTGTGTCCAAATCAAATGAAACTTATATCAATTTGTAGGAAAAAAAAAATTAATTTTGGTGAATTTTTATTTTTATTTTTAAATCATTTATTATGAAATAATTGAGTTTAAATAATTGGGTGAAAAAGTAATAAAGTCAAGACCAATAAGGTCTTGACATGTGGCAACTTTAAAAAAAAAAAAAAAAAGGAATTGGAGCGTTTCAGCCGAGATGAAACTTTTCATCTCGTTAATCCATTCAACCAAGGTTTCATCCCCCATTGGAGTGGTGAGCTGGATGAAATGGGATTTCATCCCCCATTTCATCCCCCCATTGTACACGGTTTTATACTCACAACACTTTCTCCTCTCTCATATTTTTCTTAATTTTCGTGTCAAGCCCAAAATGGTGAACTAATCAACGGGACGGATGGAGTATTTTATTGCTTTATACACTCTGTACTAAAAAACAAAATACCATAATTTTCATTATTTAAATACAATTACAAATAAAGTAAGAGATTATGTTAAACATTCGTTAATTTAATTTTTATCCTTGAACAATGATCAAATATGAAGATGTGAGGATATTGTTTTTTTATTCAGCCATTTCTCTTCTTTCTCTTTGTAATTTATACTCTACATGGCAAGGGGTCATTCGAATTCCTTCAATTTTGAAACGTGTCATCAATTTTTTTAGAAAATGATTTTTAACTACTAAAAATGATTAAGTTATATTTTTTGATTTTCTTAATTTTGTGAAAATTTTGCACTAAATTATTATTTTGACCCCTTATGTGCTAAATTTAGTTCATCACATATAATATTTATCCCAAATACAATATCGACCCCCTTTTTGAAAAATTAAAAATTTTGGCTTTGTCAATGATTTTGTGAAAGGTTTACTGGACAAACAAGCTACAATATATAATAAATCTCACTAAACTCGTTACTATCAATAGCGAATTTATTAAAAATTCACTACTGGCAATAACGAATTTAGCTTTGTTAAAACTTATACTAAACTAATCGACAAATCTAATTAATAAATTTGCTATTGTTGATAGCGAATTTCGATTAAATATTGCTCAAAATCATTTTCAAAAAATATATAAGCTGACATTAGTGAAGTAATGTTGATTCTAACAACTTGGTTAGTTTGGACAAAACTTTTAGAAATGTTTTGTTTAAGAAATACTTTTTTAAAGAGCAACATTCTGAGGAAATAAAATCATTAAAGATTATAAGGTAATTTTTATGTTACTTGAAAATGGACGATATTTTTATCGAAATATACTTTTTTTTTTAATTTAATAGTGATAACTCTTTAGCTTGCATACAAACTGAACAGTATAAATCGAGATACAAACATGGGTTTGCTCGAGTTGGACCCAAATGAATTGGGCCATAAACATAATCCAATACACAAGTATCAATGCTCAATTAACAGAGCCGAGGTACCTTCCTCGTATGACGAAGGACATCTCCTCGGCCTTGACTTGACAACGAGCTCTTCATACTTGGCTCACCAGGCTCCGAGATGTCACAAGTGACGAGGAGAGAAAAGTTCTTACCTCGGCATATCCTCACATGACGAGGAGACAGAATTATTCATCCCGGCATATTCACATGTCGACCAATCATCAAATGACGAGAAAGCAGAATCATGCATCTCGGCTTACTTGCCAATGTCGAGATAAGGAATTCGCTCTCCTCGGATTTTCGGCTAGCAGATCATACAATCCTATTCAAACAAGGATTCAACAGTTATTATCCAATCAGGATTGTAACCAACTACATCAATTCAAGTCAAACAATGACTCCTTAACAGATATAATTCTCTTAGAATTATATCTTATCTCTTTAACAAGTTCAATTCTACATAGATTCCATCAATCCATCCCTATAAATACAAGTCATATGGCCTATTATTTGGTACGTTACTTTTTACAATACAGAAACTCTGTCAATTTAGTTTCTCATTCGCAAATCGTGAACTTACTCTCACGCCGGAGGGCCTTTAGCCGAACTCGCCCCGGCTTAGTTTACGTGTTTTCTCTTATTTTCAGGCCTTGCAATCTCCGGAGCATCCGAACGCTTGGATTTGGGCTGATTTGACGATTTTGGCATCATCAATTGGTTCCATTGCCGGGAAATCGATTCAAACACCCTTTGTTTGACCTGGAAAAAACTCGCTGAAAGCCAGTTTGTCTGCCGGAAATTTTCTAGATTTGAACGGAAATTTCTGTTCCGTTTTGGCTCTGTTTTGATTCGCCGGATTCTGCAGAAAATTCGGCCGGAATCTGCAAATTCACGCCTGAAGCAATCTTTTTGGCCGGAAATTTTGGATTTTGGTAAAATCAAAATTGCAATCTTGTGTTAGCGCCCAGAATCTGTCCCAAATCTTTGGCTAGAAATCTCGAATTGGTAGAAAATTTACGTGTGGTAATTTCGCTGTTACAATCGCTTATTTACAATGAAAGACAGACAGTTTACAAGTGTTACTGTCGAGGAACAGACTCAAGTGAACGGGGTCAACACTAATGCCGAGCTGCCTCCTCCTCCTCCACCTCAGCTAGACGAACCTCCTCCCCTCGCCATGACTCTTCATTCCATGGGTCAGGCGGACGCCGAGGGAGAGGGAGCTAACCTACCTCGTCCTACTCGCCCTCGTGGGAAGCGAGTAGGAAGGAAGACGACAAAGAATGCCGACGTCAGCCAAACCGAGGGAACTCAACCCGTTGACCGACGCACTCTGCTACATAGACAAATGGAAACTTTGCAAAGGATGTACGAGACACAAGCTGCTCTTTTGCAATTGGATCCTGACAATTCCATGGCTGAATTCATGCTGCCGTCGATGGGCAACCCTCGTGGAAGGGAGCAGGGTGAGCGACGAGGTCCTCCCCTCGACCTTGATGTACCACCTAAGCAGGCCCTCCGAGAGTCCCCCCGTCCTCGGCATACCAACCAGAAGAAAGACCAGGTAGTTGACCTGAGAAGCCAGTTGAGTTCCAAGGAACAAGAAGTGAATTCCAGGGACCTAAGGACGAGGCTCAGCTTGTCCAAGCGTTTATCTCCTCCTCGTCTTGTCATGGCACCTCGTCGTCCCAGGTCTCCTCGACCCCATCGACCTCGTCATGATTCCCCTCGTCCTCGGAGAGACTCACCTAGACCGCGTCCTCGTGAATTCATGCGCCCGAGAACTCCTGAACCATATAGAATGATACTTGGTGTCCATGAGTTGGAACCAAGACGTGATAAGGCCCCATCTAAACGTGACAGCCGCCGAAACGACGGGGAACACAGTAGGGTGAATGGTCACCCCAAAGATAAATCAACCCGTAGCTCCCAGTGAAGCACCCACTCCAGCAGTGATAAGGGAGTGGAAACCAAATAATGGGAACTATTGAAGCAAAGACTTGATGACATGGAGATGGGCAAGAAGGTTGATGATGATGACTATGACTGGGCCACCCGTCCATTCTCCCGGAGGATCACTGAGGCGCCACCAAATCCTCACTTTAAGGTCCCGAATTTTGAAAAGTACAACGGAACCACTGATGCAAAAGACCACGTGCAAAGTTTTGAGCAAACCATAAATCTCCTCACCACCGCTGATGACATGCTTTGCAAAGCTTTCGCGAGCACCTTCTCCGGAACAGCCTTGACATGGTTCCGTGAGCTCAAAAAAGGTTGCATCGATTGCTGGAGGGGCATGAGGAGAATGTTCTTAGACCACTTTGCCACTGCTGGTAAGAGGAAGATGAGATTGACTGACCTTGCCAATATCGAGCAAGGTAAGGGAGAAACCACCCTCAGTTATTACAACAGATTCCGTAAGATGGCGGAACAAGTGGAAGAGAGCTTCACCGACAGGGAGGTTATTGTCTGCTTTAATTCAGGATTGAGATCCGGTCCCCTCATCTATGAGCTGTCCGCTAGAGAACCTAAGTCTAAGGCTAATTTGTACAACGTCGCCTACGCCATTGCCATGGCGGAGGACAAAAGCAAGAAAAGGGGATCTGATAAGGCGGAACCAGAAGCGGCCGGTGCTCGCCACGATGACAAGGGCAATGGTAAGGGATCCAAGGGGAAGAATAGAACGAGAGGTACTGAAAAACCCGAAGTATTCACCCCACTTACCAAACCCATCTCGGAGATCATGCAGCTAGTAAACCTTCCCCCTCCCCGTCCACTGAGTGATAAACCAAAGTACCCTCGTGATACATCTAAATTCTGCGATTTCCATAAAGACCATGATCACACTACTGATGGCTGTTGGGCCCTCAAGAAAATGATACAACGGTGGGTTGACGAGGGAAAGCTAGACCGCTATGTCATGAAAAAGGATGGCAAGCGGAAGCGGAAGGAAGAGGAAAGTGAAGACGATGATAAAAGTGATGATGGAGAACGTAGGCCTCCTAGGGATAAATTACACGTGATTCATGAAGAGGTGACTTCCACCAGAAAACTAAGGGACCAGATACATGAACTAAGCAAAGTGTACCACGTGCCTGCTTGAATTCATAAGGCGGAGGAGATCATCAGTTTTTCTCCCAACGAATTGGCAGGGAGCCGCGCTGCCCGTGAACAACCCTTGGTAATAAAGGGTCGGATTGATAATGTGGAATCGAAAAGATTACTTGTGGACACGAGGGCCTCCCGTGACATTCTGTACTATTCTGCTTTCCAACAGATGGGCTTGAAAGACACCATGCTGGAACCATATCATGGAAGGTTGGAAGGATTCACCAACCATAAGGTTGGAGCTAAGGGAACTGTGGAGCTAGAACTTGAAATTGGCGAACATCCCTTCAGATCCAAGGCTACTGTCAGTTTCATAGTCATGGATTTGACAAGTGATTATCATGATATCATAGGCATTCCAAGTCAAGCTAAACTTGGGTTGGTTGCCTCCCTTCCTCACCAACGAGTTAAATTTCCCACTCGTGCCGGAATTGGATGTATGAGGGCGAACCCCAAAGACTTCTTGGAACATGTCGTCAGAAGTAGGAAGAAATCTAAGACCGTGGAGATAGATACCCCCGAAGAAAACATCAAGGTCTCTAAATCTCAAAAAACTACCGAAACTAGCTCTAGGCTAAGCTACATCTGTGAGGTCCTAGAAGAAGAGCCTATGGTCCTAGAAACTGCAGCTGACCAGGGCATAGTTCCACCCGTCTCTGAGCAAGATCCCATTCTCGTCAACGGCCAGAACTCGGGGGCCACCCATGACTTGAGGAGGGTCGATCCGCTCGACGTCGATGAACTAATGGAAGAAGAGGGCCTTAACGTGAATAACAACGAAGGTAGGAGAATTAGAGAAATCATTATCGAGTCCCTGGAATTTCGAGATGGTCCTGAAATGGAGCCTGTAGACGAACTGGAAGAGGTGGTCATTAACCCTGACTATCCTGAATAAAAAATCAAACTCGGGGGCCAGTTATCTCCAGAAGAGAAGGAAAGAATCGTCTCCCTCTTAAAAAACAGTCTCGACGTCTTTGCTTGGAGAGTCGAAGACATGAGGGGGATCAATGAAGAAGTAGCACTCCATCGCTTGGAAGTTGACCCATTGGCAAAAACAATCTCCCAGACAAGGAGAAACTTTGCAAGGGACAAGGAGGAGGCTATTAAAGAAGAGGTGCAAAAGTTATTGAGCGCCGAAATTATACGTGAAGTCAAGTACCCCGTTTGGTTGGCCAATGTAGTAATGGTGAAGAAGCAAAATGGGAAGTGGCGAATGTGCATCGATTTCACCGATCTCAACAAAGCCTGCCCTAAAGACAGCTATCCTCTTCCCAGAATTGACAAGCTGGTTGACTCCATTGCTGGACACTGTACACTCAGTTTTCTAGATGCCTATTCAGGCTATCATCAGATAAAAATGGCGAAAGAGGACATTGAGAAGACGGCCTTCCAAACACCTGGGGGAAATTATTGTTATGTTATGATGCCTTTTGGGCTCAAGAACGCGGGCGCCACGTACCAACGAATGGTGAATCAAGTATTTGGCGCGCAAATAGGCCGAAACATGGAGGCCTACATTGATGATATGGTCATTAAGACCAAGGAGGGCAGTCACGCTCCTGACCTGGAAGAGACAATAAACAACCTCCGAGTTAATAACATGAAGCTGAACCCAAGTAAGTGTGTATTTGGGGTGACAGCTGGAAAGTTCTTGGGCTTCATGGTATCGCAGAGGGGAATTGAGGCAAACCCCGAGAAAATCAAGTCACTAATTGACATGAAGGAACCTACTACCATCAAGGAGGTTCAAAGGCTAAATGGAAGGATAGCGGCACTCGGAAGGTTCATAGCCGAAAAATCACTGCCCTTCTTCAAGGTATTGAAGGGTACCAAGAGCTTCTCCTGGACTCCCAAATGCTCTGAAGCGTTCCTCCGGTTGAAGGAGTACTTGGGTTCCCCTCCCTTGCTCAGCAGCCCGATTACCGGTGAGATGCTGTACGTGTTCCTAGCTGCCACCGATCATGCAGTCGCAGCCATTCTAGTTCGGAATGAAGAAGGAATTCAGAAGCCCGTCTACTACGTCTCTAAGGCATTGTCAGACGTAGAAAGCAGATACTTCAATGTGGAAAAGATAGCGTACGTGCTAGTCATCGCCTCAAGGAAACTACGTGCATACATTTCTGCCCACCCCATCACCGTGTATACGAACGAACCACTGAAGAAAATATTGCACAAGTTGGATGGCTCTGGACGTCTCCTGAATTGGTCTATCGCTCTCACGGAGTTTGATATCACGTACCAACCAAGGAAGACCCTCCTGGAATAGCCTTTGGTTGACTTCATGGTCGAGACAGCCTTCATGGGCGAACATGTCCCCACCTCCCATAAGCAAAACACACCGGAGGAAGAAGAGTCTCCCGTCGAACTCCCATCCAACTGTTGGATTCTATACACGGATGGGTCTGCTACAAAACAAAGAAGCAGAGCTGGAGTTGTACTGGCAAGCCCGAAAGGAAAATACACCATGCAAGATGCCATCCGTTTCAAGTTCCCTGCCTCCAACAATCAAGCTGAATACGAAGCTCTAATATTTCGTATTGAATTGGCCTCCTTCTACGGAGCAACTAAGGTGGCGGCATTCTGTGACTCCCAACTCGTTGTCAAACAAGTAAAGGGAGAGTATAACGCCCAAGACCCCACCCTTGCCAAATATAGAGACCTTGTCCTAGACATGACGAAGAAGATGGAATTATTTGAACTCAAGCAAATAGGTAGGGAGGACAACCAAATCGCAGACGTTCTATCTAAACTAGCAACCATGGATGTATCTAAGTCTAAGACCAATCCATACGTAGTTTATGCTGAGGAACCTGTGTATGAAAGACTACAAGTCATGCTCCTAGAGGGAGAAGAGAGGTGTTGGATCAATGACTACATTGACTACATCAAGAAGGAACAACTCCCAGAAGATGAAACACAAGCCAAACTTATCAAGAAGAGGTCCCCAAGGTTCGTGGTGATGAACGGATTCCTCTACCGAAGATCTTTCACGAAGTCCCTGTTAAGGTGTGTCTATCCCAAGGAAATTGAGAACCTCTTGGCAGAAGTACATGAAGGTGTTTGCGGCGGACACCCGGGGGCCAGAACCTTAGCTGACAAAATCATATCGCTAGGTTACTACTGGCAAAACCTAAGGGAGGACGCGCACGCCTATGTTAGAAAATGTGACAAGTGCCAAAGATTCTCCGACATTCCCAGACTACCGGCAGTTGAGCAAACACTTGTAATACCTACGTGGCCATTTGATATGTGGGGGATCGACATCATCGGACCCTTCCCTCCCGCCCGTGGTAATTGCAAGTACGTCATCGTAGTTGTTGATTAATTCTCCAAATGGATAGAAGCAAAGGCATTGGCCAAGATAACGGAAGAGAACGCAATCAACTTCGTCCACGACTACATCTGGTGTCGATTTGGCCTCCCCCATACAATTGTCTCCGATCACGGACTCCAGTTCTCTATGACATTTACAACAGAATTGGGAAGAGTCAAAGTCCGCCATGCAAAGTCATCAGTTAGCAGACCCCAAGGCAACGGTCAAGCAGAGGCTGCCAACAAACTGGTCCTAACTGCCCTTACCAAGAATCTTGAAGGACGCGAGGGTAGATGGTTGGACGAACTTCCCCTAGCCTTATGGGCCGTTCGCACAACCACCCGGGGGCCAACCGGGGAAACCCCATTCGCACTAACCTTCGGTTCTGAGGCTATGGCACCAGCTGAAATGGCCATCCCTATCGCGAGAAACTCCCATTATGATGAGCAAGTCAACGAGGTTAATAGGCTCATAGACCTAGACCTGATAGATGAAAAAAGACTAGCTGCACAGATGAGGATGGTGAACTACAAGCAAAGGACCAAGGCATATCATGACAAGAGAGTCATCAGAAGAGTATTCCAAGTAGGGTATTGGGTATTTAGAAAAATTGAAGCAACTGGTCGGAAGGCAGAACAAAACAAGCTCTCCCCGAACTGGGAAGGTTCCTACATCATCACTCAAGTCATTCGAGAGGGGACTTACAGATTGAAGACTAAGGAGGGGAAGGACCTTAAGCATCCATGGCACTCCGAAAATCTCCGAAAATATTATCACTAGTCTAGTTTATTTTGCAATAGATTAGTTTCTTGTTTTCTGTCTTTTTACTTTTTAGTTGATAGGATTGCAGTTCGATGTAATCACGTTTCAGTTTTACGAAAGCAGTTTCTTCCAACATGCAAAGCAACCATCAACTCCTCACACAAACACCAGAAGACGAGGATCTTATCCCCGACTCTTCAAAACATACGCCTTACATCTTGACAAGGGCCCGCCTTGACTCAACGACTACAGGTTCCCGACAGCCAACTCGATGACTCTTCCTCGACATACTGGCCTACCTTACATCTTGACAAGGGTCCGCCTTGATTCAAGGATTACAAGGTTCAAACAGTCAAGACCGAGGATCTCTCCTCGGCCTAATGACTTGCCTCACGTCAAGACTAGGAAACACCTTGTCACTACTGTAAGTACCCAAATCTGGCTCATGCCTTCCGGTTAATTTTCCCGACATTTCGGTAAGTTTCCCGGTAATTCCCCGGACCTTCCTAGTGTTCCGGAAATGTCCTGGAACAGTCCAAATTAAAATTAGGGCTGTAGGGAGCCTTCCTAATTAAGAAAACACGTTTTTCTTAATTAGGGAGAAGGTTCTAGAATAATGCCACCTTGCATGGTTCTAGAATGCTGAGTCATAATGGATAAGACCGCACGGCCTCATTTGCAAAGGGCCTGCAGCCGCACGGCTTCATTAGCCTTATCCAGACTGCCTATAAATAGAGCCCTCCTCTACCCATTTCAACACACAACAAGAACAACAACACAACAAGAACAACAACACAACAAGAACAACAACACAAACAAAACACACACACTCCATAGCAGTCAGGACGTGAAGAAAACCTTTGAAGGTTCAAGAAGGCGAAGAAGAAGCTCAAGAAGCCATCTCCCTCCTCCTTGAAGACCCAAGAAGAACCTCTCCTCCTAGCTCCGTCCGAAGAAGCGAAGGAAACGATTGGTAACCTCGCACGCCCTAACCTTGCATTTTAATTGATATACTTGCTCATTGCATTCATATATATTGCTTGGGACTTGGCATTTATTCATAAAGATTATTTCTTTATCACCCCCTTCCCCTTTGCATGCATTAAGACCTCATTTGTCATAAAAATGTAGTCTTTTTCATAAAGGTGCATCCTTTGCACCTAAAATCTCTATTTTCCAATAAAAATGTTATCTTTATGCATCATTTGCATATAAAGATCAAATCTTTTTCAATTTTCAATGCATCATTTGCATAAAAATCCTATCTTTATGCATCATTTGCATAAAGATCATTTCTTTCAATCAAAAAGCATCATTTGCTAAAACCAAAAATGTCATCTTTTCATTAAAGAGTCATTTTTCATCATGCATTTCCCCTTTCCCCCAACCTTGGAACGGACCGATGTAAAAGTTCTCATCTTTGCATCGTTCCTTCCATTAAAGGTTCATGATTTCTTTAGGAAAAGGATAACCTTGAACCCTATATCTCCGATTATCGCTTAAGAATGAGTATGAAGCCTCTATACGAGCTCGACCGTCTTAAAGCGTAGGATTGATGGGCTAAGGACATTCCTTCCTAAGGAACCTCATCTTTGACCAAAAAAGAGTCATTCTCTCGATCACGCAAGTCCCGAGGGTCCCGAGGTTAAAATGCGATGATCACAAGTCATAAGATGAGGACGGGATCATAATCCCAAATACATAAATTCCAAGAAATCCCGAGCGACAACCAACAAATGGTTTGTATGTCCGGAAGATAATTTGGGACATTCCCCCCCCCCTTATTTTCAAACACATGCACACAAAGAAAGCACGCAAGCAAACACGATTAATGAAATCTAGGGAGACTTGCTCCGGCAAGGCACTTTGGGTGAACGCCAAACGTTCTTCCCAAGGGGTAACTTAACCTCCGAACCCATAAAACCTTTTTTTCAAAGTTTTGAGGTAATCAAAATGGCGTGGCGACTCCGTTTTTCAAATAACTCGGATGTCTTCAAACTCGCGTGAATCCAATAAACAAAAAAAATTTGGGCACACATTCACAGTTTGGCGACTCCGCTGGGGATCATCCCAAAGGAGAAAAGCTTTATTTTCAAAACAAAAGTCGATACTTGGTATATAGGTGGACCCCACTTACCCTTCCTGTATCGCTCCCTAACCCGGGGCTTGGGATAACAAGGTGGTTTAACAATCCCACGTACCAGTATCCTTTTTTCAAAAAAAACAAACTTTGAAAAAAAAAAAGAAATAGAAGAAAGCTTTTCCCTTTGAAGCGGGTTAGACTCCCATCGCCGATTTCATTAATCGTGCTTGCTTTCTTTACCATGCATTGCATCATTTGCATCTTGGAATCTGTGCATACTTTGAACGGGAAACAACCCGAAAAATAGCAAAAGGAGTGGAACCTGGAAAAGTGATCCATGCAGTCGTACGGCTAATCCTCGTAGGATTCGACCATACGACCTCGTGGCAATTCCACCGGGGAAAAATCATGGTTAATCTGGGCAGTCCTAGCGGCTTGGGGCTACTCGGCTCCACGACCGACCGGGGCTCCCCGAGAAAATTTACGTGCTTATGTGTTGCATTTTCCCGTCCCGAAAATCATTCCTTTAAAACACATTTATGAAAATCTCTGTTATAACTAAAACAGGAACATTTTTAGGAGACCGCACACTACGCGCACTTTGATATATCTGTACACTTTTGCACGCACGTCCTTCAAACCCGAGGGTGGTTCAGTGCAGTCACGGACAGCCTTACGATGCTCCCGGGCGCGCACGGAATCATCCCAACCTCCCCATGGCAGCCAGTGTCGACCAATGCACAGTCCGTGTCACACGTTTCAAAAAACCGTGACTTTTGGTTGGTTTTTGGTCTAGTCCGTGTCATATAGCCCAGTTGCATACCCACGTAAAGGTCAAGCCTTAGCTCATAACGGAAGCCAAGATTTTCGCTCAAGCGAAATTCTGCCGAAATTCCGACAAGGAAAAATCGGTGGGATCTTGACTCCGACATTGACTATTGACCTTGACCCGCACGGAATGTGTAAGAGTCAAGACCGAGTCTTTGCCAAAAATCAAAAGATCTTTCGCTCAAGCGAAGCTCTGCCAAAATTCCGACAAGGAAAAATTGGCAAGATCTTGACCGGCATTGACTTCGATTCCGACTCACGCACTTTGCGTATGCAACGAAGTTCAATGTGACCTTTGTGTCATCCGGCTTTGCCGCCCGACCCATGCCTATTATATTCTCGGACATTACCGAAAGTCAAAAACCGTCATTCGCTCAAGCGAAATTCTCGCCAAAGATCCGTCGAGGCGAGAGACGAGACTTTCCGGTATTGCCTTGCCTATAATCCGCATCGCTCGTGCGGTGAAAGGTCCTATGACCCGCTAGACCCAATAGGAGCGTTCTTTACTCTCGGTCGGTGGGATCCGCGTGCCCTATAGGACCCTCGCGCCGGGGCATCCACCTGGGAGGTCGAAATACGGGTGGAATACGAGGGGCTTATAGACGTAGTGACGGAACCCACGATCCAGGATCTAGAGTAGTTGTGAAAAAGAAGGGCAAAACCCCTTTTCCAACCAAATAGATATTAATAAAAGACAACATTTTAAGTAAACTTGAAGATTCTAATTTGCATATTGCACGAGCCTTCGGCTAAACACCTACCCCGAGTCTAAACCTTTCCTATCCCTTTCCCGGCGAGAAAGAAGTGGGTGAGAACACCGGGTCGGCGACTTGTTAGCGCAGAATCCTCGGACGGTTCGCGAGAATCCTCGGTTTTGTCGGCTTTTCGGTGTCAAAATGGCCAACATGGTAATCCACAACGGTAATGACCAAGCGGTTGGAGGGGTTATCCCAGTTCAACCTAAGCCTCACATACGGTATGATGTATGTGATTGCGAAGACTGCCTAGAGTATGAGTATCAAGAATGGATCAATGAGGACGCTCCTTCAAGGAAGAAGAAGAAGAGAAAGTCCACACGGCGAAGCTTAAGGAAAGATACGAAGGCGGGGACAAGAGCGTAGGAACTTTGGGAGAGCCTTCGGGCAAGTTCGACTACTATGTCAATTATGCCAAGGAACTGTCAAGGAACCCATCATCCCAAGCACGGTCCGGCTGATATCCCCATGTACGGTGATCCTCTTGAAGCGAAAGTGCTGAATTTGTGGCCATCGTGAAGTTCAATGAGAAGCTAGCGAGATCTAGAAGCGAGAACACGAAAGCCTATTGAATACGTAGCAGTCAAGGAAGAATTAAGATCCCCTCGAAGAAGACTTCATCGGCATTATCCGAGGCCAACCCTTACATTGGCTACACCGACAAGGTCGTGGTGTCCAAGATCGGTAAGAGAGAAATGAGTTATCGGCGGTGCATTGATAAGATGAGCCGAGACCCTTCGATCAATGAGTCCGGTCGCTACGGAAGAGCTAGGCGAAAGATTGCAACAAGTTACTTTAGTTCCCCTCACCATCTTTCCCTGATGCCAGAGCTTTGTTAATGATTTCCGGGCAAGCTTTTGATCGGTTCGAAGTCTCCAACTTTACGAACAACGCCGACAAGGCTTGCTACTCCCGGGAAAACGGCAAGAAGGAGTGAGATCCCGGTCCAACCCTTGTCAAGTCCCCTTCGAGTCAATAAGTAGTGTAGGGTCAGTACGTGTTTGTCTATTCGGTTGAGTCGGGAATCTTCGAGTTCCAGTCCTCGAGTCATCCGAAGGCCTCACGCTGAGGATTATGAAAATGTAATCGATGCCATCTTTCCCCTTATCTTGAATGAAATGACAAATCTTTACGATTATCCTCTTATTGCCAACTTAACAAATGATAAATTAACTCAAAACTTAACAACGGTTAATAATGAATCATTTGAACAAGATGCGAAACACACTAAACGAACAATACATTAAAGAAATCTTTAAGGGTTTCGGAAAAAGAGGAAAACCGGGCCCAAGCTGCCGAGGAGGTTTTGATAAGTGTGAACTTGGGTACTATTGAGGAACCTAAAGAGACACGAGATTGGAAGCTTCTTCCGGGGGGTTGAAAGGGACAGATTGATCGTTTGCTCGAGAGAATACGTCGAAGTGTTTGCATGGTCATACAAGGATATGCCGGGGCTAGACAGAGTTCGATAGTAGAGCACGAGAATCCCTCTAGCACCGGATGCTAAGCCGGTAGCGGCGAGAAAGATTAAGCCGGAATGGTCTCTACGGGTCAAAGAAGAAATTGAGAAGCTACGCGGGTAGGGTTCATCAAAGAGTTATTGAATACCCGACATGGTTGTCCAATATCGTGACCGTAACCAAGGCTAATGGGAAGGTGCGTTTCTTTGTGTGGATTTCCGAGATCCGAACAAGGCCGGCCCAAAGACGACTACCCTACGCAAACATAGACATCTGGTGGACTCCAGCCAACTACGAAGTCAAATCCTTCGTTGATGGTTTTGCGAGCTACAACCAGATCAAGATGGCCGAGGAAGACCAAGAAAAGACGGCCTTCACCACACCGTGGGGACCCTCTTGTTATACGGTAATGCCATTCGGGCTCAAGAATGTCGGGGCTACTTACCAAAGGGCGGCGACCGCGCTTTTCATGACATGATCCACAAGGAGATTGAGGTCTACGTAGATGACATGATAGTCCACTCCCGAAGGAGAAGGTGGGCGGCACTTTGTTGACCTACAAAAATTCTTTGAGAGGCCGAGACGGCATTCCATGAGACTAAACCTGCCAAATGCACCTTCGGAGTGACAAGGGGAAAAGTGCTTGGGTATATGGTCACGGAGCGAGGTATAGAAGTTGACCCCAGAAAGATCAAAGCCATCATGGATATGAGGCCACCTCAAACCCAGGACGTGTCAAGAGCTTCATGGGTAAATTGCGGTACATCGGCCGTTTCGTCAATCGGTTGACCACTATGTGCGAGCCCATCTTCAAGCTCATGAAGAAGAATGTGGACACGAGAATGGACCAAAGAATGCCAGGATGCCTTTGACCGGATCAAGGCATACTTAGTACATCCCCGGTCTTATGCCCCCACATAGACGAAGCCTCTTACACTCTATCTCAGCATCCATGAACACGGCGGTTGGGGCTATGCTTGCTCGGGAAGAAAGAATCTCGGGTAGAAAATGCCATTTACTTTGTCGGCGGAAGCTACGGGGAGTGAGCTCAATACTCGGCATGTGAAAAGACTTGTGCGGGCGTGCAGGTAGTCGGCAAGTTGAAGCATTATATGCAAGCCCACCCTGTGAATTTGGTCTCGAAAATGGACCCCATCAAGTACATCTTTGACAAGCCTTCCCTATCGATGCGTCTAGCGAAGTGGTCCTTCTTCTTGGCGAATACGACATCAACTATGTGACCGAGAAAGGCCATCAAGGGTCAAGCATTGTCAGATCACTGGCGAATTTCCCAGTAATGAAGACAGAGGGCACGAACCCCAATTTCCGAGATGAAGGGATCTTTGCGGTTGAGCACGAAAATAGATGGCAATTGTTCTTTGACGGAGCCGCTAACAAAAGAGGAAACGGTGTAGGAATGCTATTGGTCGATCCGAAAGATGAGCATACCCCATAGCCCTCAAGTTGAACTTTCAGCCACGAACAATGCCGCCGAGTATGAAGCTGCATTGCTGGTTTGGAAGGCCGCCTTAGAAAGAAATGTCAAGGAGCTCGAAGTTTACGGAGACTCGGCCACGATCATCAACCAAGTCTCCAACAAGTGGAAGGCGTGGACCACTAATCTACAACGGTATCATGCCCGTATGGAGGAGTTGACTGGACGGTTCGGAGAAGTGACTTTCCACTACTTACCGAGGGAAAAGAACAGATTCGCAGATGCCCTAGCTACTCTAGCCTCCTTGGTAGAGATCCCACAGGAAAAGCCATAAAGCCCTTCGAGTGGGTAGAAGAGAAGCCCCGGCCTTACGTTGTGAAGTGGACACGGGACCCGAGCCTATAAAGGAACCTTGAGTACAATCAGTTACCAATTCCTCAAAGACGGAGAGTCGGCTTTCGGAGACGAAGAAGGTAGACCGAAAGAAGGTATCGAGCCAAGAGCTTACAAGCCACGAAAAGGTTGGCTTCTCATTATGTCATTCTAGGAGGCAACCTATACAAGAAGCGGTATCAAGGACCACTCCTCTTATGTGTCACTCAAGAAAGAGCCGAGAGAGTTGATGACCGAAGTCCACAATGGTCCACTGCGGTCCTCACATGAATGCGAGCCACGATGCACGAGTGATCCTCGAGAATGGGTTACTCTCTTGGATCTCCATGGAGACGGCCGCGTTCGGCACGTCCGAACTGCGACAAATGCCGGCGGTTTGCCAACCTCAACCATCTCCCACCTCATGACTGTCTTGCATGACGACTCCTTGGCCGTTTGCAACTTGGGGCATTGACGTGATAGGGAAAATATCCGGCGGGAAGCAATGGGCACGAGTTCGTGTTGGTAGCCATCGACTACTTCACAAAGTGGGTAGAAGCCAAGTCCTACAAGGTCCTCACTTCCCGAGAAAAGTGGCCCGGTTCATCAAAGAAAACATAATGTGCGAGATATGGGGTGCCCAACGAGATCATTTCGATAATGGGTCACACTTCGAAGGAGGCTGCGATAGGCTATTTGTCGAGAATTCGAGTTACTCGCCACAAGTCGTCCCCGTACGAGACCTCGAGACCAATGGAGCCGTGGAAGGCTGCTAATAAGACACTCGAGCGGATCATCGGAAGATGGCCACCCGTGGTCGTGATTGGCCCGAAAAGCTGCACCTAGCACTGCGGGGCTCTGAACGTGCAGCATCGAACGGCCACGGGAGAAACTCCTTTTGCCCTAACTTACGGGATGGAAGCGGTATTACCGGTGGAGTTGGAAATCCCGTCATTAAGGGTCCTCTGGAAAACAGTGTCAATGAAGTGGAATGGTTGCTTGCGGCCGGCATAATGAGTTAGCCACCTTGACGAGAGAAGGCTAAAAGCCATGGAACACACCCGAGCCTACCGAGGCGAATGGCCGGGCGTTTGATAAAAGGTCAAGGCCGGAGACATCAAAGAAGGCGACTTAGTCTGAAAGTAAAGCCCCCTACCGAGAGACAACCCCACAGGAAAATGGGAACCCGTCTGGATCGGCCCTTATGTGGTGCAAAGATCTTTGTCGGGAGGAGCAATGAAGCTTGCGAGACTTGGATGGCAATCCCTTTGTCCACCCGGTCAACGGTGATAAACTACGAAGATACTATGTCTAATAAAAAAAAAAAAAAAAAAAAAATAAAAAAAAAAAAAGTGCAAAAAGAGTAATACCCGGCTAAGTGAAAACCCCAAAAAGGGCGGTCTAGGCAAAAGACAGGGCTGCACATAACAAAAAAAGAAACAAAAAAAAAAAAAAAAAAAAAAAAAAAAAAAATCTTAGTGCAAAAAGAGTAATGCCCGGCTAAGTGAAAACCCCAAAAAGGGCGGTCTAGGCAAAAAACGAGAGTGCACATAAAAAATTGGTTCACCCAGGAATGAACTACGTAGACTGAGCCCCTTAGCCTTTCTTGTAAAGGGAACGTAGGCAGCCATACATGGTTCGGTCTAAACAATAAAAAGGACAATCAAGCTTCCATGAAGTGCGTCCTAAATAATAAAGGGTATTTCAGTTTTCATAAAACGGGTCCCAATCAATAAAGACATTTGAATTTCCATGAAATGTGTCTTGATTAATTTCTAAGATAATATTTCTTGTTCATTACAAGTTAAAAACTTCTTGATGAGTTCAAGCACGGTCTACCTCTTAACTCTGCTAACTTTTGCTAAAGAGATCTAAAATACAATAAAATGCCTAAATAAACTAATGTGTTTGCAAATGGCAATAAGAGGATCTTGAGAAAAGACTTGTCAGTCGTCATTCGCTGAGTCTTCTTCAGTTTTCTTCCCTTTTCCTCGGCCTCGTCGAGTCTTCTTCCTTTTCTTCTCAATAATGTCGGTATCCCTCATCCCGACCTCTGGTATCCTCACTGGAGCCTCTACCAACCCAGTGTCAATGAGCGCTCTCTCTATACGAGCACGAGTCCGCACCTCCTCCCTGCGAGCCTCGGTCGAAGGAGCGACCTCGGACAACCTCTTGTACCAGAGCCTCCATATCTCGACCAAGTCACTGATTGGTTATGGCAACTCGCCTTAGCCTCGGTCTCCCTCAAAGTCCTACTCGAGTCACGGTCGGCTCCCAATAAAGCTCGCGTCTATCCTCCAAGATAACTGAGTCGCTCCCGTCTCCCTCTCGTACCCGGTCCAAGTAGACGGTGGTCAAGATGGTGCTCTTCCTGCTCCTGAAGATAGCCACAGGTGGGAAAGCGGTATATGTCCAAGCCCTCGAGAAGAAAGAGAAGGCTGTTGGATCTCTCATATCCAATGACACCACCTCCATGGTCCGGATGTCCTCCCAATCACTCAATGGCTCCTGTAAAGCCCCAAACTGCTGGATACCAAGCGGGGTATGTAGAAGGGCGACAGGCGAGAATCACCGGAACCCTCACAACATAAGACTCTGAAATATCCTCTGATGCACGCAACCTCGATGTGGTATCCACAGCGGATGTCCAGAAGTGGATAGCCTAGCCATCATCGGCTCGGCTACCCCACATTCCTGGCGCCCTAGGTGCACCTCTCCAGAAGATCACCCAAGGGCAGCGAGTCGGCAAAGCCCGAGGCAAAGCCCAGGAGCCTCTCTGCTGACCCACAAAGTCAACATAGCCGGACTCCGGACCTCATGAAAGCGGTCTCCCGAGCCATCTGTCGATCCCATGAAATGTCTCCCCCAAAACCAGCGGGACAATATCCTTCCCGGCCCTGCAGTCTCGACCATGTCCAAGAGGCCACTATGACAGATCCCCACGGACTCGGCGGTGAACGAGAACAGAGAATACGCGAGAGAATGAAAGCATCCATAGCCACCGTGGTCGCAGCCATATGCGGAAACCCAAACTTGCCGGGATATCGGAAAGGTCAATCCTATCAGGGGCTACCATCATCCTCTCGGCCTCTCCCAAAGGAATGCGAGAAAAGATGCAAGCTTTACCGTCACGGCACGTCTCCGATCAGCGGAATAGATATAGCCTCGGTCTCGGGACCCCCAATCAAGGCTCACGAAGTCTTCGTGCGTTGGGACAATTTCGTTGTAAGAAAAGCGATAAACATGTCTCGGACGTCCCGAACTTTCTTTGCGGCTCTCAACGAGGTCCCAATCGGGCGGGAGATCCCTCAAATGCCATAAAGACTTGATCTTGAAGGAAGAATCAAGCGAGTCCCTTGTGATTTTGGAAGTTATGTCTCGCCCAAGATTGAAGACCGGATAGAAAATGGTCTCGCTTCCCCTTTGCAATCTAACGGGCTTCTCCATCGCAAAGTGTTCAAAGATGGTGCTTTTAGGTCCAAAATATGCTGCAGGAACAATTGGGACAAGTCTAGAGTGAAAATGAAATGAAATGGCCAAGCCTTGCTTTTATTCGGAAAATAACCGGTTCGAGACGGCGCGTAGCCGCACGGCTTCATTTGCCCTCGAGGCCATGCCGCACGGCTACATTAGCCCTCTGCGAGAAAAAATTCTGCGGCAACCAAGATTGCTGCCCAAGGGAGTTTTCACCCCACTTTCTCAACCAAAACTGTACAAAAATATATCCGAAGCCATTCAAGCATTTATATACCATTATAAATCATTTTGGCCCGGTTTCGGCCCGATTCCAAGCAAAAAGTCGCCCCAAGGCTCAGGTAATATGCAAATTGAAAAAGCATAAATTAGAAAAGTAAATAAAACATAAATACAATGTTTTCGCCCCATCGGCGCCCAAATAAAGCAAAAAATAAACAAGTTGTGCATAAAAATTGTAAATTGTTTGTTTTTGTTCCAAATCTACTCTAGAGACCTCCTAGGCCTCCGATTCTTCTTCCTCCTCATCGCTACTCAGCTCATAGATGCTAGCCTCCCTCATCAAGTCCTCACAGTCGCTTAAGTCGGACAAATGGACATTATCGTGCCGTACTCGGCCAGTTTGCTCCCGGAATGTCGGCGTTGGGTCCCCGCCCGAGGCATGGCCTTTGGAAGAGTACTCCGAGGCCGATGAGGTAGACGTATTGTACCCCAGACGTGCCGTCTCTTGCGCCCGGGCTCCTGTGCATCAGCTGCCGCCTTGAAGCGCGGGCCCGGCTTCCTCGAAGAGGCCAGGCACATGTCCTTCCGGCCCCCTATTACGCACGACCGGCCTATCGTAAGTGCGAGCTGGAACACGAGAAAAAGAAGAAAAATCTCGGAAAATCTCGAGAAAATTGCAAAAGCGAGAAAATTTGAAAGCTAAAAAGGGAATAAGACCCTAAGAGTACACTTACGGTGCTATCGGGCGGCAAGGTGTCTTGGGGCTCCCTAGCATCGGGGACGAGGTATCCTCATCCTCCTCGGCACTCCATGGACCACGTAGGACGGATGCGCGGGAGGGATCGGCGGGTCGGTAGGCTCATCCTCCCCATATCACGAGTGACCGCCGGCTTCACTAGCTTGTGGCGTCCTCGGGCGCTGCTCCACAAACACGGCGTAGGGGTGTCCATGTCAAAGTACTCCTCTGCTGACCACGCTTTGCACTGGTACCTAGCAATCTCATCCTACGGCAGTCCACAGGCTGCGGCATCCGTCTTTGGAGGATCTGAGGAGTAATGGCATCTAGTGGGGGAACATGACCATGTTGCCTCGAGAAGCGGTCCCCGGATAGATGACATCACATGTCGGCCAGTAAGCCACCTCCTCTCGCCTCGTCACCTCGATAGCATCTCCCGGCCAAGATCTCAGGATACACGGGGTAGAAGTCCACTCCGTCGTGCCCATCCACGGTTGATGACCGGCCTCACCATTTTGTAATCGAAGGTAATCCGGGTCTTCCCCATGAATTTATCTCTCGCATCTCCTCTCCCGGCGAACCATAGCGGGGAAGATGGTGACATCGCTCTATTTGGTTCCAAGGGAAGAACCCGATCACCTCGCAAAACCGGGCTGCATGTTCAAAACATCAAAAGGTCATTCTCTCTCTTATAAAAGTCTCAAGACATGAAAAGAGAAAAGAAAAGAAAAGAAGGAGACTACCTCGAGGGCAAATGAGAAGCGATCCATGGAAGCGACCTTGTTCACCGTACATGTCCAATGAGAAGTACAACTCGCCATGATCCGGCCTCTCCCAGAGACCGTCCCTATCCCATCAACATCCTCCGGAGAGTCGAGGAGGCAGAGTCATGGCCGGCGTCCCGGAATTAGCAAAAATGGTGGTGATAGCATCAACCATATGAGATGCTCTAGCCGAGCTTTCTGGGCGATCCACATCATTAGCGGCAAAGTTACGCATGCAAGTACGAGCGCCACCTCGGCGTTCCGCGTCTCCATCCCCAGCCCCTTGGGAATCGGCTCAAACCCTCCCAAAGCACGGAACTCCTACGGCGTAATATGGTCTCTCAAGTCACGGGCCTCCCGGTGAGCTGAGCCGGTAATAGGCTGTGAAATCGGCGGGAGTCGCATCGGCTCTCCCGGCTCAGGTGGAAGCTATGTGTGCTATCCCACCAGAACTCAGAAAGGGCCTGGACCAAGCCCTTGCTCTTAGAGGTGATGTGAACACCCCTGCCGATGGCATCTACAAATGCATCCAAGCCAGTAGCCCTCACCAGCTGCTTGGGATTTACCCCATTCTTCTCAAAATCCGGCATCCTCTGCCAAAGCTTGACTGCAATCTCCGACGGTCCTCTAGACTTGTTCTCCTGTAGACAAGCACATCAAAAAGAAGCGTCAGTCCTTCATATCATTTCAAAAGCATGCATATATTCAAAAGTGCACATATTTTCAAAAGAAAAGCATTCACAAAAGTTTTTCTAGCATTATTTGCATCAAAAACGTGTCTTTCATCACTTGAAACACGTCAATCACAATTCTTCGCACATAAGCATTATTCTTTCAAAAAATGGCATGCATGAATCATTTTCATCTTCCAAAATCATGTTTTCTCATTGAAAATCAGAATTTTGACCTAGTTCTAGCACAAGGCAAGAACTCCGTCTCATATTTTGAAAAATTCTCATTCTTACTTCATTTTGCGAGAAAAAAGTGAGTCATTCTCATATTTTTCATCAAATAAGTTGCACATTGCATATTCTTAGCCTCATAGGTTGTTCATGCATCTCAAAATCATTCAAAAAATCATTCAAAATCCTAAAATTCGGGTCAAGCCCTAAATCATTCAAAATTCAAGCAAAATCATCGGATTTGAGCAAAATGAGAATGCTTACCCCAACCGATCGCGGGTTCGTTGACTTATGCTCCCTTCTCCCCGGGTAAAGCTCCGATGGAGGCGTAAGGAAGTCATACTTCCTCTCCGTCCGAACGAGCTCCTTTCTCCTCCTCCGAGCGGCCGCCGAGATGTTTCTTCTTGCTTGCCTCGGTATGGGATTGCCCTCCGGATCCATCTCAAATCAAAGGGAAGCAAAAAGGGGTTGAAGAATTTCGAAATTCTCTCTCTCTCTTCTCTCTCTCTCGGCTGAAGTGGGCGGCAACAAGTGCCCAGTCCCCGTTCAAATCTGATTTTAAATAATCTGGAAAAAACAGGTCTCTAGCCGTACGGCTCCTTTTTCTCCATCTCATGCCGGGCGGCTTCATTCGCTACGGCGAAATTACAATCTTGCCCCTGGACCTTCCACTTGGGCATGCAATTTCCGTTATCTTTTAGCCAAGATAACATCTTTTCAGAAAATATCCCTTATCTCTTTAGCAATCAAGCTTTATTTCCAGTCGCCTCCGTTAATTCCGTTATAACGGGATAACACTAGGTGACAACCTCCGAATTGTCAGAACTCTAGACTTGTGCTACCTCTATCCGCGAATAGTGACGTATGCCCAAGTCATTCCAACTTGTGCTACCTCTATCCGCGAATAGTGACGTATGCCCAAGTCATTCCAACTTGTGCTACCTCTATCCGCGAATAGTGACGTATGCCCAAGTCATTTCAAATTGTGCTACCTCTATCCGCGAATAGTGACGTATGCCCAAGTCAGTCCAACTTGTGCTACCTCTATCCGCGAATAGTGACGTATGCCCAAGTCATTCCAACTTGTGCTACCTCTATCCGCGAATAGTGACGTATGCCCAAGTCATTTCAAATTGTGCTACCTCTATCCGCGAATAGTGACGTATGCCCAAGTCATTCCAACTTGTGCTACCTCTATCCGCGAATAGTGACGTATGCCCAAGTCATTCCAACTTGTGCTACCTCTATCCGCGAATAGTGACGTATGCCCAAGTCATTCCAACTTGTGCTACCTCTATCCGCGAATAGTGACGTATGCCCAAGTCATTCCAACTTGTGCTACCTCTATCCGCGAATAGTGACGTATGCCCAAGTCATTCCAACTTGTGCTACCTCTATCCGCGAATAGTGACGTATGCCCAAGTCATTTCAACTTGTGCTATCACTATCCGCGAATAGTGACGTATGCCCAAGTCATTTCAACCTGTGCTACCTCTATCCGCGAATAGTGACGTACGCTCAAGTTTCCCAACTTAAGTTACCTTTATCTCCGTCATAAAGAGATAGCGCCGTAAGCTCTAGCTTCGTCAGGTGACAGCCTCCGAATTGTCAAAATCTCAAGGATCCTAGACATCGTTCCTAACTATCTAGTGATGCTTGAACTACGATCAAGGCTTGATTCCTCCGGGATACGTAGATAGCCTTTTATAAAAGGTCCAGCCATTCGACCACTTTGGTCACCCTGTTTCTTTGTCACTCCTCAGTGATAAAGCGCCCCCTCATAAAAGTTCAAATATCCGACCACCTGGGTCACTCCTAGCATATCCCCAGTAGGATCAATTGCTTGACCTCCTAGGTCATTTTCTCTTCTTTTTCCCCGACAAGAGACCAGTTTCTCTTCTTCCTTCCCCAGCGGATCCTAATTCCGAACTACGGCCTGGCTTGATTCCTCCGGGATACGTAGGTAGCCTTCCAAAAGGTTCAGCCACTCGACCGCCTTGGTCACCCAATCCGTCTCGGCATTCGCCAGATCGGATCCTTTTCTATCGACAACCCCACTCGCCTTGCAAGTGACGTTGCCGAGGGGCTTCTGTAAGTACCCAAATCTGGCTCATGCCTTCCGGTTAATTTTCCCGACATTTCGGTAAGTTTCCCGGTAATTCCCCGGACCTTCCTAGTGTTTCGGAAATGTCCTGGAACAGTCCAAATTAAAATTAGGGCTGTAGGGAGCCTTCCTAATTAAGAAAACACGTTTTTCTTAATTAGGGAGAAGGTTCTAGAATAATGCCACCTTGCATGGTTCTAGAATGCTGAGTCACAATGGATAAGACCGCACGGCCTCATTTGCAAAGGGCCTGCAGCCGCACGGCTTCATTAGCCTTATCCAGACTGCCTATAAATAGAGCCCTCCTCTACCCATTTCAACACACAACAAGAACAACAACACAACAAGAACAACAACACAACAAGAACAACAACACAAACAAAACACACACACTCCATAGCAGTCAGGACGTGAAGAAAACCTTTGAAGGTTCAAGAAGGCGAAGAAGAAGCTCAAGAAGCCATCTCCCTCCTCCTTGAAGACCCAAGAAGAACCTCTCCTCCTAGCTCCGTCCGAAGAAGCGAGGGAAACGATTGGTAACCTCGCACGCCCTAACCTTGCATTTTAATTGATATACTTGCTCATTGCATTCATATATATTGCTTGGGACTTGGCATTTATTCATAAAGATCATTTCTTTATCACCCCCTTCCCCTTTGCATGCATTAAGACCTCATTTGTCATAAAAATGTAGTCTTTTTCATAAAGGTGCATCCTTTGCACCTAAAATCTCTATTTTCCAATAAAAATGTTATCTTTATGCATCATTTGCATATAAAGATCAAATCTTTTTCAATTTTCAATGCATCATTTGCATAAAAATCCTATCTTTATGCATCATTTGCATAAAGATCATTTCTTTCAATCAAAAAGCATCATTTGCTAAAACCAAAAATGTCATCTTTTCATTAAAGAGTCATTTTTCATCATGCATTTCCCCTTTCCCCCAACCTTGGAACGGACCGATGTAAAAGTTCTCATCTTTGCATCGTTCCTTCCATTAAAGGTTCATGATTTCTTTAGGAAAAGGATAACCTTGAACCCTATATCTCCGATTATCGCTTAAGAATGAGTATGAAGCCTCTATACGAGCTCGACCGTCTTAAAGCGTAGGATTGATGGGCTAAGGACATTCCTTCCTAAGGAACCTCATCTTTGACCAAAAGAGAGTCATTCTCTCGATCACGCAAGTCCCGAGGGTCCCGAGGTTAAAATGCGATGATCACAAGTCATAAGATGAGGACGGGATCATAATCCCAAATACATAAATTCCAAGAAATCCCGAGCGACAACCAACAAATGGTTTGTACGTCCGGAAGATAACTTGGGACATTCCCCCCCCCCCTTATTTTCAAACACATGCACACAAAGAAAGCACGCAAGCAAACACGATTAATGAAATCTAGGGAGACTTGCTCCGGCAAGGCACTTTGGGTGAACGCCAAACGTTCTTCCCAAGGGGTAACTTAACCTCCGAACCCATAAAACCTTTTTTTCAAAGTTTTGAGGTAATCAAAATGGCGTGGCGACTCCGTTTTTCAAATAACTCGGATGTCTTCAAACTCGCGTGAATCCAATAAACAAAAAAATTTTGGGCACACATTCACAACTACGACTAAAAGACAGCACGTCTGAAACCTGTACACGAGTCATCTTCCTCGGCATAAGGAGACGAAAAAGAAGAAATCATCCAACAGTCAAAGCCGAGGAACCCCTCCTCGGCTTGTACGACTTAAAAGTATCGTCAATACAGAAGGACATCACCTCGGCCTGACCAGTTGCTTTATAACCGGGAACGAGGGACCATCCTCAGCTTCCACCTTCACAAGTTTTGTGCCTATGCATAGCATACAAACAAACACTCAAGCAATTCATAGAAACAATATGAATTAAAACAAAAGGACATTTTCATTAATATTCAAAAGAAAAGTACAAGTCCTACCAGCTATTACAAAAGAAAAAAGGAAAAATCCTAAATCTACTGGGCATCATCAAAGGGTTTATCCAACCATTCTTCAGTGGAGGCACCAGGGGGAGGGGGGATAGCTTGATCAGTTTGTGCCCCAGCTTCCTCGGCGTTTCCCCCCTCGGCCTCGGCTTCTGCTTCCTCATCTTGAATCGCCTCCACTAAGGCTTTGATGTTGTCGGGGTCGATAGATGCTGGCTCCCAAGCTGCTCGGCCTGCTTGGGCATCTTCCCCAGCCATGATCTCTAAGTTATACTCAGAAAATGGAACCAGGTGGTGAAGAGCCCTAGCCTCCTCGTCATACTGATTCTGGCTAATCAGTAGAGCAATCTTGTTGGTGTCCAAGCCAGTGGTGGGGTCAGCTAAAATACGGCGAGCAAGATGGAGATAGCCATCCTCGAAGATGGTGGCAGTCTTCTCATCCACCACGTCCTGGAAGGCTTGGCTCTCCTTAAATCGGTTCACAGCCGCCTCTTTCCTGGTAACAAGGGTAGCCTCGTAACCCCGGCATTTGGCCTCGGCTTCCTCGGCCCTCACTTGGACCTCGGCCTTGGCCTTCTTTACATCAGCCAGCTCGGCCTCCTTCAGCCTGAGGCTCTCCTCGGCTTGGGCTCGAGCCTCTAGCACTTGCTTCCGGGCTTCCTCGGCCCTCTTCACCTCGGCCTCTACCTTGGCCTGAGCAGCTTCTAACTCAGCATCCTTGGCCTTCAAAAGATCAGCCAGGGCAGCCTTTTTGGTCTCGCCCTTCTTTTGGGCGGCCTTGGCGTCATGCACCTGCTTCTCCTGAGCCTTAGCCAAGACGTTTTCATACGCCGTGATAGAAGCCCACTGCAAGATAAACCAATATCAGATATCCTGTCAAGTACAAGTTACGAAATCGATAACTAAGGGTACGAGAATGCTACCTCAGCCATCATGAGACCCTTGCGGCAGAGCAAGTTCTCCCTGCTCGGTTTCTCCTTCACCAGGGCATCATAAGCCTCCTCGTCCATGGCCCTTTGGACAGGAGCTCGACCCAACCTAAAAAGAGGGCCCTTCCTGGTTTGCAAATGAAGGCCCTTCAGACGGGGGACGTCGGCCGCCAGGCGCCGAGCAAGCTGCTCGGCTTCCTCCTGGGTTTTGATTGTTCGGATGGTGAGGACGGGAGGATCTTGGGGATTGGAAGTCTCCCCGGCATGTCTCTTGGTTGCGGGCTCCTCGGCAGAGGCACCTTGAGGCTTCTTGGAGCTAGAACGCCGGTGTACGAGGTCAGCGTCCTCGGTCGCCGGAACATCCGTCTCAGCTGCATCAACTTGGAGGCTATGCCCCTCTACTGTCGACTGGTTAGCCCGCTCCTCGGACATCGCCTCCTCGGCATTAACCTCCTCATGCAATTTGAGGGGAAGGGGATGGTCACCCTGAGCACTCAGTAGGAGGTTGCGGGTATTGGCATCCTCCTTCCTCTCCGTCAAGCTCGCCTTCTTGGCCAAACGACGCTTCTGTTTGATCAACTCCATGGGATTCATCTTCTTCATGGCTAGCTCAGCCTCTTGCTCGGGGGTTAAATCTGTGAAGACAAGGGGGAGATAATTAAGTACGAGCAGAATGAGAGTTGACATTGACAAGTATTAAAGACAGGGTAAGGCATTTACATCCTGCCACGTTTTCTTCCTTAAGGCATTGGCTAAGTGGAGGGACCTTGCACCTCGAACAATCCTCGTGGAAAATAAGGCCGGGTGCGTTCTCCAGTCATTAAAACGCCTCCCCCTCCTAACAGTGATGAGGGGAACAACCCCGTCCTTCGGCCCTGACATCAGTCCTGCCTGGACGTAATAATGGTCAGAAGCCTCCAAGGCAGACCAGTCGAGGAGCCCCACCTCGGCAAACTCCTCAAGGCGTTTTATCAAGTCCTTGGTCCATTCATATTGTTGAACGGGACCTGATGAAGTTGGATCATGGTAAGGAGATTGGAACTCCCAGCCTTGGCGGCTCTCAACCCTAATCACATGATTGTCCCAACCTGCAACCTTGCTGGACATTGGGAGAAGAAGTTTTGGTTTCTTGGGGGCACTCCGGATGACGAGGAGCCAACTATCCTCGACGTAGCTGACTTGATAGAAATGACGGAAGGCTCCCATGGTCGGCTCGTAACCTAAGCTACGGCAAAGCACTATAAAGCTAACAAGGACCCGGGTACCATTAGCTCCCAGCATGGCCGGCACTGCCCTCACGTCGTCCAAAAATTCGTTGATGAAGGGGTCCAAGGGAAGACGGAGACCCTGTTGGAACTGCTTAAAGTAGAGATGGACGTGGTTGTCATTGTAATAAAAGCTCCTCTCTTCCTTGTCCGTCTTAAACACGGGTTTGCCGATATAAGTTAACCTATACTCAGCTTTGTCTACCCCGTACTTGGAATACAGCTTCTCCAACATGGGATCCCCGGCCTTTGGAGGCCTCTCTCGTCGTTTCCCTCTACCTAGGCCTCCTCTCCCTCGGTCTTTACTGCCTTCAACTTGAGCACCTTCCATAAAGGCATCAACTATTCGGGTGGACGAGGAGGTCTCTCCTTCTCTTCCCGTCATATCTGCAAAAAGACGAGGGGACAAAGTTAGTTACCTCGTCAATGGCTGATCTTAGGATGGGGAAGGGAGATACCCCTCCTCGTCATTACATAAGGCCGAGGAGGGAGCCTTACCACTCAGACGCTCACGAACTATACGATCTG